>JAAXYW010002334.1:0-15849 GCA_036851895.1 Orthonychiurus folsomi
AACCAAATAATTTGCAAGCAGTAGGCTAGTTTTGCAATTTAGCTTACAATATAATTATTAAGTTTTGATATCACTAAAAATAGCAACAATCGTTAAGATTAGCTGCTATAGCTTTTGATTTCTTTCGTAATCCAATCGTCAGTAAAGAAAAAAAGTCAGCAACACCAACCATAACCAAAGACCACATTCACATAGACAGATACATCGAATAAAGTACGTATTGCTTTATTTTAAACTATAGTAAAATAAAAATAATTGAAGTCGTCGTGTACACATGCCACGCACATCCAATCCATGGTCTGGAATATGCTGGATGGATGTAAATTAAAATTGCAATCTTAACCATTGACCGCTGAAGCCTAGCTAAATACACCTCAATTCTTATACCGGTTTACATAATCGATCAGTGCTTGTTGAGCTACAGTTAATTCTTTTAACGTTTTTAAAAACCTGCGGATTACGTTCATTACGCTTTCTGCAAACCGGGTTCAACCGGCTTAATTTACCCAATTAAATCATGAATTGCGCTTACATTCATTGCTGGAAAAAAGGGCACCGGATATCCTGGCAGTCTCCGTAGAATTGATGGATTTGGATGCCCTCAATATCCCTCCCGAGCATGCCCGCCGGCCCAAAGTACTCAACATGATGACTGATTTTTTACAACTAAAAGGGTTCGAATTAAGTTGACCTGTCCCGAGTCTATCCCTTCTCGTCAGTCCCGTGAGTCCAAGCCCAAGTAAAACAGTATGGCGGATCTGGGTCTACTTTTGGATGGGATCCACATGCACTTGGCATGCACATAGCCGAACTCGCCCGAAGCGCTACCTCACGTGCGGCTTCGACTCTATCCTCACGCAATTTTAGTGCTTGTTAAGGACAGTACGCTTAAAATCGGAGGTTAAAATAGACAGATTGGCTTTATAGTATTAATTAAAATACAAACAGTTAGTTAAAACACAGTTTGAAATTTCAACCAGGCAAAGGAGGCTCTGACGGATAGATTTCACAAAAATTGAATTTTAACAATAATTTGTTCTAGCTCCAGCTAGTTCTAGTTTAAAAGAATATTTGAAATATTAGCATAGTATGTACTAATGTGAACATGAACAAAGAGACTATTTTATTTATGTACCTGTAAATTGTGTGGCGACTGATTAGTAATATGCAGCGATGCAGCTTTGCCAAAAATGTTACTATGTGTATCACGTCAAGTGCTTCCGGAAGCCAAGCCAAAAAATCTAAATTAATAAATCAAATACTTGCGTTGTAAGCGCACTTGGAGTATTTCTTGCCATCATATCATAGCTGAATTTTGTTTGTCAACGGCGCCGTGCTAATACACCGAATTTCTTTTGGTAATTTTGGCAAATTTTGTCCGGTACTTTGGTATTGCTAACCACGCTTTCTGAGCGCTATTTTCTATCTGCTCAAGGTTTAGAAAAATAATATCTGTAAATTATATTCAAACTCTTATGTGTTTATAACTATAACTGCAGCTTCGAATTACAGCTGAAAAATTTTATATGCATTTCCTGAAAACTTGTAAAATCAACCGCGACATACGATGCCCGTGCGCTCTGACTTGCTAAGAGCTGCTGGCTGAGCAATGCAAACTCGAAGTACGCGGGCTCCGCGGAAATTTGAATCCAAAAAAATCAGCTTCGACTTTTTAGTATTTGGTATCCAATTACTGATTTTGCCGGTGGCTAATCATATTTGTTTGGCATTGCTCTTCTGAGAGCAAGTGAAGCATGTTTTCCGTGGACTGTAGAACAATCCAAATGAACAAAGAAGGACAAGAAAAGTTGGAATAGACGTTTTCAAAATATCAAAAGCTGGGACTGCTTGAACTTACTTCACTGGGAACCAGGGACTGAGGGACTGACTATTGCATCGGTTGACAGCAAAGTACTCGTCATTCAATTTTCTAAGGATATCCTAAGAATCCAAATTTGATTTAATTTTTGCTTAAAGTGTTTTATTTATTTGATTTAGCCCAATAGGCATCTGGCACAAATGATGCAAGGCGGTAATGGGCAACGCTTTCTGATGACCGGAATGAATGTTGGATTTCCACCAGGCCATGGCATACACAATCAAATGCAGCAACAACCGCCAGCAGGATTAGCAACAATGTCCGGAGCTCCTGTGCCATATGGGCTACCTCCAGGCGTTCCCCAAAATTTTATGAATCTTATGCCAGGTGCTGTCCCTGTGTGAGTACAATATAGAGTATATCGACATCATGTTGTCCTCTTTCTCATTTGAGATGAGGATATGAACCCACATTTTTCATTTAAAAACGTGCATGCTTCTATTTTAGATCCAATGTAATAACAGGCATCCCACAATCTGGAACACCAACCGCTCCACAGTCAGATTGGACCGAGCACAAAGCTCCAGACGGTCGGACATACTATTATAATGCTACTACAAAACAAAGCCTTTGGGAGAAACCCGATGAACTGAAAACACCAGCAGAGGTGAAAGAATTGAAGTTTGTCTTTGAGTAACCGGTCGTATAATGGTTTATTTTTTTTTGCAGAGACTTTTATCCCAATGCCCATGGAAGGAATTCCAAGCTGAAGATGGGAAAACGTACTACCATAATTCCAATACAAAGGAAAGTTCATGGACGATGCCACCAGATTTGGAAGACATCAAAGCCAAGATTGCAGCCGAACAGCAGCCTCCAATTGCACCTATTGCACAAGTCCCTCCGCACCTTCCAACTCCTTCTCCCATTCCTATGCAGATACAAATGCAGCAGCCGCCCCCAATCTCTCAGGTTCCTCCTGGGTAAGATCTCTAGAAAGAAGCAAATGTCATGATTTATAAGATCCAATGCGTATGCGTTACAATCCTCGTCACATTAGATTTTATTACTCTACCAGTCCATTTTATTCTTTATTCGCGTTACTCTTTCCACAGAATGTTGCCTCCGTTCAACTCCGCAGTAATCCAGCCTCAATTTCGACCAATTGGCATTAGTATCGACCCGTCAATATTTGACGACTCGAGTAAGCATAGTGCGGCTTCTGGATCCTTCCGCCCAGATTCAACTGGAAGCGGTGATGAAGCAGGGGACAAGTCCGATGATGATCTTTCTTCCTCGGAAGATAAACATGCTTTACCCAAAGTAACAGACAAAAAAGAAGCTGCGGAAGTTTTTAAGGAACTATTAAAGGATAAGGTAGAGCAATTGCACATGACAAGTTTAAGTATTGAATAGAGCACTGAAGGTAACATTTTGTATTTTATGATATCCAGAATATACATAGCTCAACATCATGGGAACAAGCCTCAAGGTTGATCTGCCGTGACCCACGTTTCCGTGTCTTCGAAAAAAATACTGAGAGAAAGCAAGCATTCAATGCTTATAAAGTTCAAAAGCAGAAAGACGAGCGAGAAGAAGCACGTCAGAAAGTAAAGAAAGCAAAAGAAGACTTGGAAGCTTTTCTCTTAGGGAATGAAAATATGACTTCCACCACAAAATATTACCGTTGTGAAGAAATGTTTGGCATGATGGACACCTGGATAAAAGTTCCAGAATCCGACAGGCGAGACATTTACGAGGACGCAGTATTGGCGTTAGCTAAGAAAGAAAAGGAAGAAGTCAAGGCGCTGAGGAAACGAACTACTAAGAAGTTAAGCGACTTATTAGAAAAAATGCCTCAGGTCAATTTTAGAACAACTTGGCAGGAGGCTTCTAGAATGTTGGGCGAGCATGAGATATTCGTGGGTGATAAGGAGCTGATTGGTGAGGCCATATAACTGTGCATTACTTTTTTATGGGTCATAGATCTATATGTATGATATATTATATGCCACAGGTATGGACAAGGAGGACGCTCTGATTGTGTTTGAAAAACACATAAAAGAATTAGAAAAAGAGGAAGAAGAAGAACGTGACCAAGAGAGAAGACGGAAGAAACGTCTGGAGAGAAAAAACCGAGACAATTTTCTGGTAAGATTTTACTTTAGTATGACTATTTAGCTGAATCCATAATAATGTTTAATTTTCTGCCAGAAATTTTTGGACGAACTTCATGAGCACGGGAAATTGACATCCATGTCGCTTTGGGTTGAGTTGTATCCAGTCATAAGCTCAGACAGTAGGTTTTCGCTCATGCTAGGTCAAACAGGCTCAAGTCCTTTGGATCTCTTCAAGTTTTTTGTGGAAGACTTAAAATCAAGATACCAAGATGAGAAAAAAGTCATCAGAGAAATCCTAAAAGAAAAGGCATTTGAAGTAACGGTATGTTTTGCGCAAATTAGATCCTATTAAACCTGTTAGAACTTTGAATGTTGATTCTAGCTCTTAACAACTTTTGAGGAGTTTGCAACAGTTGTGTGCGAAGATCGACGCGCAGCTACATTGGACGCGGGAAATGTCAAATTAACATATAATTCATTGCTTGAAAAGGTAAGTGTCAGATGTTTTTATTTTTCATTCATTTAATGAATTATGATTTGTTTTTAGGCCGAGATAAAAGCCAGGGAGAAAGCGAAAGAGGAAGCAAAAAGAAGAAAAATTTTGGCTGTCGAATTAGGGTTGGTATTTAAGGAATTTAAAGTCGATTATCAAACCGAATGGGAAGAACTTTATCCCAAAATTCAAGACAGGGATAGCTATAAGGCCATCGGTTCAGATGAGGAAGCAAAGAAAATATTCGAGGTATGAAGGCTGTAAAATTTTAATGCATGATATTTAAGCCTTTAGTTCACCATTTTCCATTTTTATGCTATTTCAGGAGTATGTTCATGAGCAGGATGAGACTTGTGGCCATCATCATCACGGAGTGAAGAAGGCTAAAAGAACTAAAAAGCATAGACGAAGACACAGTTCCTCCGATTCTTCTAGATCGAAGTCTAGAACAAATATTAGTGTGAGTTTTTAGCACTCAAGTTGTCATTAGTATTACTAAATTATTATTGGTGTTAATTTGTTGTAATTGTTTGTATAGGACACCGAGTCGGGAGAGGACTCCAAAAAGTCAAAAAAGAAATCGAAGAAGAGGAGGAAGCGCTCTACCTCCCATTCTGCTTCAGAATCCAGGTCAGGCTCCTCTTCCGGCTCCGATAGAGAGCGCGAAAAGTCTAGGAAAAAGAAGAAAGGAAAGAAAAAGAAGAAAAAGCGCTCGCGTTCTTCGGTAATTTATGGTCTGAAAAATGAGTGATTCCAATATAATCTACGGCACATTAATTCTAATAAATCACAGAGTGAAAATTCCGATGACTCTGGGAAGGAAGACCGTGGCAAGAAAAGGCCAAAAAGATCAAAAAGGGATGCCAGTATGGATACGACCGAGCTTTCTGAAACCGAATTAGAAAAACAGCGTGCTCTTTTATTGAAGCAACTCCAGCTGTCAACTGGAGAAGAAATGTGAACGTGACAGTGAATTTTGTAAAATATGTCCTGGTTTAACTGTTTTCTAGCCTGTCAACTTGTTATCGTTTTAAATATTCTGCAGACCTACTATTATTTTCTATAGTCCTTCCCCCAAATATTCACAATTACAAATAAAAATGGATGTATTTAACGAAATGATGTTATCGTAGCAAGTACATAATCTAAGGATGTATTTGTATGAACTCGTCCAACTCAAGTCAAGATAGCAAATATTAATAAGGATAATTGAATTTCCCTTGGTTTCTCCTATGCATTTCCTTTCGCAGTCGGAAGTATCTTATGATATCGTCGTCAGTTTCACAGATCCCCAGTTAAAGGAAGTGTTCCGAGGTCGAGATCTTCATCATCCTTATTGTACACTTTAGGTGGAGTGATGGGCGTCACTGGTGGAGGTCTGGGTGAGGATAGAACGTCATCTATTTTCCAACTCCCGTCCGTGCCTAGCCGAAGTTTAGAGTGGAGGAAAATATTAGAAGGCAGTTAGGTTTCTTTTGGATTTAATTAATTTACCTTTCCGTAGATTCTTTGGCTTTCTGTCGGGTGACTCCAAATTTCCAACTGATGCAGCCCTCGTTGCTTCGGCTATGCTGCTGAATCTAGGGGATTTCAAGGATGGAAACTGTGGCCCTCGTGCTCTTCTCAAATAATCGCTTGACTCATGAGCTAAGTAGTGGTTTGTCATTGTCTCCACTTGCGACTATAGCCATAAAACATTGTGATTACATAGCAGTAAATGCACGTCAGCAAAAGTATGTTCTTCTACTATTTTAAATGAATTCGCAGGATACTTTAAAATAACTGTGCTTAATACATTAGGACTGATTTCTAATTTTGAAATTTATTAAGGACTGATAAATTTGGACTGTTTTGACAATTATTATTCAGATGGTTGGGTTTATGCTCTTCGGCAAGTGGAGACAAATGATTCCATCTCATGATAAAGCTCGATTAAGATGAGGGGCAAGACAATCTGAAATGAATAAGAAAGCGAAGACTGTCTTTACCATGTCGGCCATGTGCCTCCTCTTGCCCTGATACTTCCTGATTCCTGACTTTCAACCTTCATCGCGTTATCTCTGGAAATTTTTCCTAACCCTACTCTACAGTATGCTTAACCGTGTTTAAATCGGAATTTTGAAAACGGTCGTACCTTTTTAACAGCGCTGACGACATTGGCCATTGGCTTCCTTTCCGGACTCAGTATGCCTGCAATTTCACAAATCAAATTCAGCTGCGTTAACCCACTGCTGATTTTTTCTTATATACAGACATGTTACCAGTACTTTCACTTACTGACTTGGTTTGCTTGATTCCACCAACTTTCAAAGTCAGCCATGAGATTCTGATAAAGTGTAGTGAGATTCTTCTGGATGTTTTCGATTTCGTTATTCTTCGCAGCAAGCAGATTTTCCTCCCTAGCCAAACTCCTTTCTTGGGAAACCAAGGCATTGCTAATTGAAATCTTTTTAGCCTGATCAGACGAAGATTTAAACATTTCGCGTAAGGAACCTTTTAAAACATCTTAATTAATATTTTAGTTGAATATCTGCGTTAGTGTGATATAAATATGTCTTCTTACCCATGTGCTTATTGTTGAATTCGATCGTTGCCTCCAAAGATTCCACTTCGGCCTTTCTCTTCATTAAATCACTCCGTAGTGCTTCCAGAGCTTTTGTGCCGTGATAGCCTCCCATGAAAGTGGCCAATGCCTTTCTTTTGACCTCGGACAACTCCTCATTGCTGAAATGTTCGTCCCCATCTAATATTTTGTAACAATTAGTTAGCTATAATATCATTTAAGAAGTGGTTATTCCGACATGGTGTTCGTACGCATTAGTGCTGTGGCAATCGGCAGTGAAGCAAATGATTGTATATTCGGAGAATTTGAAGCATTTGCCTCGGGCATATCAGCATTACTCGGGTCAGTCATAAAATCGGCAATTGTTTGGGTCACTGAAGGTAGAGCTGAGGCCGAAGGTGAAATTGGTGTTAAGAATGACATATTCCCATTTGAATCTATGATACTTTTGCTTTTCTCAGCCCTCTTTTGCTTCTCCGTCTTAATAATCTCCATTAGTACTCCTAATCAAACCGTATCAGTATTTCTTTGAACAGAAATCTATGCTTACCATTACTTACTTATCTCTGCATCTCTTCGAGCGATTTTGTGAAGCAAACCAGCTTTGTCATGTTCAATGCCCTGGATGGTTTTCCCATATGGTTTTTGAGCCTTCGGTGGCTTCGCAGACACCACCTTAAACTTTAATTGTCGAAAACATTCTTGAATCATTCTCATGTCTGGTAAAACAGGAAGAATTGTTGCTGGGTCCGATTCACGGAGAAAATCGTCAACAAGGGAAGCGCACTCCGCTTTCTGTTCTGGGCTCAATGGCGCAGAACTTTCCTTCATCTGACAAAAATAGCTGTAAAATTAATTAACGCATTAAGGTTTGTAAACTTTACAAATTTATTACCGGTTTTACGATCGAGGACGCCAGTGTTTGTTTGAGTCGTTTGATTTCGGCTTTGAGCTGAGTTATGACAAGATGTGGGTCAAGTTCTTCATTTTGAATCGCTGCATTTTGGACGAGAGCAACACGCTGAGCGAACCGACAGGTTGAAATGCTTTCCTTTAAAATTGTATAATCAATTACAATTATTTATCGACTAATTCAAAATGTCATTTGCTTAGAGTACTTGGACATTTCTCAGTTCCAAAGATATTGTGGCTATCATGGATGTCATGCAATTTCCACCCAGGCTGTCGCGAAGAACAGAAGTCATCATGGAATTCCTGTACGGGATGTGTTGACGATTTGTGTCACCCAATGCCACGATGACCTGTTCCAAATAGTGGAGTGCCAAGTTTATGTGCCGAGCTTCTGCCATAAGCTGACCTGTGATTCCACTTGTGGACACTCGCTCTGACCTGAGAGGAATAAATCGTATTAATTGCATAATTTTAAATTTAATAATTATAACCCGGACAAAATTGTGAATTTGACTTGGACTGTGTACCCTGCTAAATCAACCAAGTGGAGTTTGGAACGGCGAACGGTGGATGAATTCCCTTCCCGGATATTCAGGTGTATAGTAAAAATGCAATGAGAACGAGTGGACACTTCATTCAACGGAGTTTCCGCGATTGTACTACATTCAAGTAAAATTCTCTTTTAGGTGACCTTTAAGAATAGCATTTTTAAAATGCAAAGTTAATTACCGGTTGTGGTCACCCAAGTAAAGGAGCTGAGTCGCCTCTTCAACGGAGTCAATCGGGTGAACGTTCAAGTTTTTCAAATGCATCTGAATTTAATTTAGAAATTAGACACTCAAATTGAGCACATTTACTTTATACAAGAATATACTTTCTGGTTTCCGTCCTCCATTAAAGTCACTTTTCTGTTTAAAAAAACACATTTAATTTATAGATGTATTATTATACTCCTTTCGAGCACTACTACTGGTACTTACACTAAATCGTCAAGGTGCTCTGAGGATGACTGGAGGAGATCGTACCCGCACTCATTGTATATTTCTAAGTAGGATACAAATACAGCACGAATTTTGGACCCGTCGTTTTCCTGAATGTTAGTGAAATAATCAATTTACAATCATGTTCGGCATTTAAAGTAAACCTTACTTCTTTGAACTTATGGAAGATATATTGAAGGGTTCTCGGGATGATTCCCCGATCCTCATAAACATTTCGGCTTCCGGTAATCGTGAACGTTTTCCCGGTTCCTGTCTATATAATTAGTTCACAAATTGTGTCAATTCAAGCAATCTTACATCCTTTAATTAGTTGCACCAAACGCTGCTGCTTCGCTTTTTCTCACCTGACCATATGCAAAAATCGTGCCATTGTATCCGAGAAGGCAACTATCAATTACTGGACGTGCGACTTCGTCAAATATCTGATCCTGGGTAGACTTTTTATCAAAAACCTTTGAAAACCTGGGCAGAGTAGTTTTAGTGACAATCCTGGCAGGCACAAACTTAATAAGAAAATTAAACTTGTAATTACCGAAAAGAGAAGTTCTCAGGTTTGTTATTCACAACGTGGTTGTCATCTTGGTTTTTGAGTCCTGATAACTTAAGGACTTCGTCTCCCACCTCAAAGTCTCCACTTTCAATTTCATAAGGCTGTGCAAAAACAACAAATCATTACTCACAATCTTATTTGTAAGCAGAGCGTGTTAAGTTAACTAACGATTGCCGGTCCGATATTTGGCTTCAGTCTTGCAAAAATTTTAATTGCCCGGTGCACAGCACAAGCCATTTAAGAGGTTATTTATGTCTTAAGAGAAATAATAATTGTCAGGCTGCCTCGTATAAAAATAACAGACAAATATAGAGGCACCAGATAGAAATATAACTTAAATATAACAAATTTTGCTAGTTGTGGCTGCGAATGTAACGGCCACCATTTTTTTTTTCTGTAAAAATCCATGTATCCATGTAGCTAGAACTTATGTTGTTTACAAATTGTTACTTGTGAGTGATTATGCACATGGTGATTTACTGATTCCAATGTGTTTGGGTGCGAAGTGGATCGTAGAGTGTAATTTGTGCATTCACCAAAAAAATTATGACAAAAATAAATGTTAAATATTATAATAATATTACATATGCAGTAGCTATATAGTAGTGTAATATGTAGTACAGGCCTCTAGTTGTGTCAATTTGCATCCCCACTAATCAGTGACAATGCACAGAATAGTAATTCTTCTGGAATGCGCGCAATTTGCATAAAAGCTCTTGAAATTGAAACTCAAATTCTGTGAAGCAGAACACTGATCAAATATTTGAAATTATGGCGAACTTTGTGGAAATATTTGAAAAGATCGCAAGTAAACCCGGCTGGGCTTAATCATGAATTGTAACCAGGATATCACCCGCATCTATAAACTACGTGTATTTCCAAAATTTCCATTTTATTGAAAATAAATTGATAGGAACTGATTTCATAATCGTTTACAACGAGTGCAACGCAACGTCAATCAGTTTGGATGCCACGCGCCACTATGCCGGATTTGTATTTTCAGATATGTACAAAGTATGCATCTCTCAATGAAATTAACAGACCATTCATGTTCCAAATTCTCATTATGCAACAACTGAATACAGATTGATGAGTTTTGCCCAAAAATGCAGCGTAGTACATCAACGCATCGTCCTTCCCTTCTCAGGCACGTCACATAATCATTCTGGCCCTTATGTGTTCAAAAATCAAAAGTGCATTTGCTTTGGAATCCATCACGTCGCCGCCGCCGTGGCCAGATGCTTAGTATCTATATTTGCCAAAGGAAATGATTAATTATAGGATTCTGTCCTTCAGGAGCAGATTTTATGTTCAGTCAACATTCACATAATTGGGTGTTGAGCAAACAGGGATGAGGGTGATGTTATGTGTACACTGGGGATGATAAGCCAAAGCCACACTCCTGGAGAAGGGGGCGCCGGATCAAATCTCCAGGATGAGCTGAATGGAGTGACCTAAACTCTAATTTAAGTTTGTAGTTTTTTATTAACCTCTCAAAATCATTTATACTTAATTCAGATGCTTCCTTCTTTTACGAACGAGTACATGGCCTTATCATTTGAATGCAACGTAATTCACACTCGGGCAGGCCTTTCCTTGACGTGATTTTATTAATTCTTCCTCGCCTTCCATGACCACGTAAGTAAGTAAGTCGGCTGCGAGGGAGAGGAAGTGATTACAGGCGGGGATTTAAATTATTGTCCTGGAAAAATCTTCAGAACTGGGATAGGCAGATGGGTTCAAGGGTGGGGAGATTTTTTGTTGTTTTAGTTGTCCTTTCCTACAATGGACTCCCGTCCACCTCCGCCCAGGAATTGGATCCGATCAAACTCCCGGAATTCATGGGACCAATTAAAAATATCACTGCTCCGATTGGGACGAATGTGGATTTCTGCTGCACGATTCGCAACTTGGGAAGTTCAAGGGTATGTGGTTTTTATTTACAAAGTTTGAGGGGTTATCGGCGGGGATCCAATACTCCTCTTATCCAAATTCCAGATAATGTGGTATAGGAGTGCGCCAGGAGCTGGGAAAAAGGAGGAATTACTTGGTGTGAATAATTTAAAGATAACAAAGAGCCCAAGGATATCCCTGTCCATGACCCCAAATTCTGGAGATGTGACCCAAAGCGTACTCTACATTTATAATATGGATCCGGATGACAATGGTATTTACACTTGTGGAGTGGACACGGATCCCATGATAAGCATGGTAAGCGTATTGTCTAATATCAATTACATACATTGTTCCGAACAAATTCCTAACTCCGATTATATTCCTAACGAACAAAAAGTTCAAAATGCGTTTTAACCATTTTAATTAACACAGAGCGGGAGCCTTGAAGCCGTACCCAAGGAGGAAATGCCTCCCACAACAACGACGACTGAACCACCATTTGCTATTAGTCGAGAAGTTCCAGAACAACCGGAAAAGTCTGGACTCTTTTGTTTAGATATTCCAAAATTGTGGAAGGCAGCAAAAAATCAAACTCATAAATTTCTCACATTAATTTGGACGGAAATAAACGCTCTGTTTCGGTAATTGCATTAGAATTACTTTAGCCGACTTTTTTGCTGTGCTCTGGATTTAGTTGGAATAACACTATACAACAACGGCACAAATAAAATAAATCAACATGAATCCTGCACAATACAATAGCACGCTTGAACTATTTTGAGCAAGACTTGCTAGATAAAACTGGGTAGAATGATATTCTAAATATTACTGAAAATATTTTTATCAGACGGATTGGCAATTTCTGAAACATGAATATAATATTGCCATGGAATCTTTTCACCAAACTCAAGTGCATAATTCAAACATGCGTTAACTGAAAATTGAGCATTTTCATGTGAGCCCCGTAGTTCTGTTAACTTTCAAATTCCAACTTTGATATTACTTATTCGTTAGTATTAGTACCCAGGATGCTGAAGAGCATTTGACGGTTGTTTCTAAATAAGACAAAAATTAATGGATAATTCTAAAGTGAAAAAAACCCTCAAAATCCGGTTTAACATTGACACCAACGAAAATTCAGCATCACTGGGTATTCTGGGTAAGGGCTTTCTAAAAACTCAGGGGTACCAAAATTCAGTTTTAAACTATAAGATTTTTAATTGTAATGTAGAAGCAGCAGGCGCTTCCGGATACTCCAAACAATTTTAAAACCTTATCACCTGCTCGGATCCAAACCAGAAAATTGGCGATGTCAGCTCCATCGGATTTTCCGGATAGCTATGACTTAGGCAGTAATAAAAAATGTCCTGGAAGCCCAAGTCGTGTCCGATTCTTGGAATTCCTTCCTCCTGGCATGGACGACGAGGAGGATCTAGCAGCACCCAAAGCCCTGGTGAAGGAAAAAGTTTCCATGGATGCATTCTACGCGGATTTGGAATTCATTCGATGTCACATAGCGAGCCAATGTGTCCAGCCCAGATTTGTCACCGAACACAAGTGTCACTCCGAATGATGACATGGACCAAGTGCCAGCAAATAATGCGCCATCAAACAATGAAAATCCCGTCGTCGAATCGGAGCCCACTCCGCCATCTCAGATGCCGGAAGCCGACAAGGCCCTCGCCCTCTTCGATTGGATTTGTCCTTATACTCCAAATTTAAAAAATCCCGACTCAGAATCGGCGTCCCACTCCGCAGTCTCCACCCCTCAAGTGAATCTTCAAATCTACCAAAGTAATCCCGTCATTTACTCGGGAGAGGGTTCAGAGGCGACGAGTCAGTCCCTTAATTCCTTTCCAATTGAGAAATCCAAATTAGTGGATAGTGAGTCTGCTTCATTTTGGGATTACATACCCCCGGCTCCGGAATCCATTCATGACTGTGAGGTGGACAGTGGGAATGTGGATGCCCTCGTGAGTCACGTTCTTCAGCAGAGTTTGCCGACGACGACGACCGAGAAGAAATCCGAGCCTCAGCCGAGCTCATTTCTGGGGAAATCCCAGTCATCCTTCCTCAACCCGGGAATCAGCATCAATTTCAATTACAGTCCAATATTTTCAAATCCTGTGAGTTTGGAAACTTCGGCCGCGGCGTCGGCGGCGGGTTGGACTTGGAATCAAAATCAGCAAAACGCCGTCTCCCGCTCCCGTGTCCAGCCGGCATTGTCTTCTGCGTATTTTCCGGCCAGAACAACTTCGAAGGAAATTGATGACGTGGAAAATCCTGAAGGTCAAGCTCCAGGCCCGTGCCACGTTGATGTTGGGACTGAAACGGACGAGGAAGAGACCCAGGTCAACGTCCCGGAACCGACAACGGAACGACGCAAAGTTCCTCGCCATCCATATATACTACAATTGAGTCCAAGTGTGAGTGACATTTCATTGGTTCCTTTGGTCAATTCTCTGACATCTGTGGTTCCTGACACGGGGTCACAAGAAGATCCAGAGGATGTCGCAACTGACTGTGATGAGATCGAGACGGAGTTCACGGAATCAATTGATCAAGCATTGTTCAAAGTGGACAGGGAAGAGGCAAGTGAAAAGGAATTGATTGATGAAACTGACTGTGGGACTGAGTCTCCGCTTGGGTCTAGAATTATTGAGATTTTAAATCAGGTAATCAAATTTAAAATGAAAAAATTATCGAAGTACTTAATTAATGTGGTTTAATTTAATTAAGTAATTAATTAATTACGTTTCCAGTTTAATACAATTGAAGATGGCAAGGAGGAGCCAAATGAAAATGAATTGGGGGGAGAAGTTGATGGCGGAACTGCGTCTCCGCTCGGCTCCAGAATTATTGAGATTTTGAATCAGGTAATCTAATTTTAATTTAAAACAAGAAAATTAGTTAAGTACTTAAATTAATGGCTAATTTTGTGTTTCCAGTTTAATAAAGTTGAAGATGAGATTCGGTTCCCCACAATTCGACTTGCAAACGAAACCCCTTCCTCATCCCGCCGCCGATCCGCCCCATCAGTCAACGTATTGAAATCCCAAAGTCGAACCAGCAACAATTCTATTTATGCGCCAAACAAACAAAACCCAGCATCCGCCCCGGCTAGAGACGATAAAAATCGGCCGAGTACCACAAAACCACCAGGAAAATCTCCAATGTACAGGGCGCCGAAATCCAAACCCAATCGAAATATTTCCGAGGATCTGCAGCCGGAATTCATTACTGTCCCCGCCAGAAACATTGTTCGTGAGAATATTGTATTGGCCAAGTATCCGATTCGACAGATCTCAGGATCCTTTCGTACGCTACGCACGGCTCACGAAACCAACAATACCACGCCCATGCCTCTGAATCCTGCCTTCATTCCAATTCTGGTTGAAACACAAAGAATCCCAGCCCCACCGAGCCTGCGGCATTCCCGGAGTCGTCCCCAAACTCAAACGACGGCTGCACCCAAACATTCCAGTCATCATTTCCACCAAATGAGCCATTCACGACAGGTGATTCAGCAGAATATGGGTCGGGGAAACCCAGTTCATCGGAATTCGTTCAAGGGAACGGTGATTGACTCCAAGAGGTCAAATACGGACCCAGGGAATGTAGCGTCTGGAACACAAAGTAAAACAACTGGCCCACGCCGTGCTCAACCACTCCCTAGTCGATCAGTTCAGTCCAGTACTCAAGATAATGGTGGGGATCAGGATCAGCGGAAGAGTCGGAAGAGTCGCTCAAGGTCCGGCTCAACTTCAACTTACAATATTGCATAAACATGAATTTCTCGGCGCCGTTATTACGTAAACATGATATTTTTTTAATATTTTAATGGAAGCAAATCACATTTGGAATAAAATTCTGGAAAGTTGAAATTGTGTTTTAGTTTATAGTACTTACGTTACGTAATACGTTGTGCTACTATGGATGCGGTTAATAGGCAGCCTAAATTTTCATTAATCATTTTTTAAGGTTGAGGTTGAGACAGCTTTCTCAAATTTTAATTCATTTTCGAGAAGTTATAGGTCAGGTCAATTTGTGACCAAAGTGACATGTCACATGCCATGCGCATGCTTCTCTTCCATAGGTTTTCAAAAGTCAAGTAGACTTAAGATCTCAAGAAAAGTTCTCGCCACAACGTCCTGAGAACAATAACATGTCACATGACACGTTTATCATCCCTTTTAGCTAAGGGCGATTCCCTTACAGAGGTCTAACTACTGACCTACAAAAACGTCCACTTTGTCCATTTTGTACATTTTGTCCGATTTGCCCATTTTTTCCATTATGTCCAATTTGTCAATTTTTACCAATTTTCCCATTTTGGACATTTTGGCCATTTTGGACATTTTGGACATTTTGGACATTTCGTACATTTTGGACATTTTGTGCATTTTGTACATTATGGACATTTTGGACATTTTGGCCATTTTGGCCATTTTGTACAATTTGGACATTTTGTGCATTTTGTATATTATGGACATTT
>JAAXYW010002335.1:0-15845 GCA_036851895.1 Orthonychiurus folsomi
ATCGCATTGACCTTCACGGGTTCAAATTTCAAACTTTTACCTCGCATGGTTTAGCAACTGCGCAAGGTTTAAATGTGATACTTATAGGCTGGGCCACCCTCTGTAACACGATTCACTCTTAAGTATACCTAGGTATGCGATGTGCGATAATAACTCAACATTATATGATACTCTGCTAATTATTAATTATCATTGTTAGATTTTGTTTAATAATGTATGCAGTGATCTTCGACAAGTGCAAAAAATTTCCATGTTACATCTTCAATCACCACGAGAGAGCACGTCCTGCTAATTGTGCGGGGTCCTATCATTTCAAAATTAACTGATAATATGATACTAATAATGACATACAAAGAGCTCAAGTAAACCCAAGAACCAAGCAAAATTCCCATGCTGGAAGCTCAAGATAAGCTAGAAATCATGTTGGAATTGTGTTCAGAATTTTACTACTACACATATTATAACTATGCCATATGGAGAGATATAGTTATGTGATAATAGTAATTAATAGAACATAATTTAGCTTAATGTTGAGTTATACCTAAACATCACACAAATATATATAAGAGTAAATCATGTTAAAAAAAATTTGCAATTTGCAACACAAAAATCGTGGAATATACGCGGAGTCGAATGAGCCTACTTTCGTCGAAAGCCGTCAACCCAGTCCAAAGTTATGTATAACAAAAACGCTTTTTCATTAATAACTTTTTTTCAGGACCGAATTCGGTTTAGCAAATGGTCGCTTGGGCTTCCCGGATGCGAAACATCTCCAGCGACATATCACTCGCCCGAATCCGTTGAACCGTCCCGGCGGAGTTCTCCACGCATATATATACATAAATAAACAATTTTAGTGTCGTTATTGTTTAGGACAATACGAGTAATCACTAATGATTTGAAAGAAACATTATTGATTTGCATTTGTTTTTCGCATTTGGTCACGACCGAAGAATTTTTGTGAAAAATATTTACCTGTGCACCCGAGCGTGTTTTTCAGGTTTTCCCGAAGGACAAATAAGTGGTAATAAACCTTTGCCCTTCCCCAACCACATTCCTTTGCAAGGAGCCGTATATGTGTAGGTTAGACTGTAATGTTTACGCAAGTGACAATTGTGGGCAAAACGTAAATGACTAAATAGAACCCGGCTCCGTAGAGCCCTCTACTGGCTCAGCTCAAATAGAGCACGGGTCAAAGCTCAAGCTGTGAGATCAAATACAGCCGGGGGGCCAATTATAACTCGGTTATCAATTGGTTAGCTCATGGGCGGGTGTAACGGCGGGCAAATTCTAGTTTGTTAGAAATACGCCAATCCTGACTAAATTGCTCGTGGTAGTATTGTTAATATTATATTTGTACTTTAGCAAATTAAACCACATAACAAAGTTGGATAAACAATTTTTGGTTATTTATTATTAATATAATATCCACTCCGTAACATGTACCCAATAACCCTTAATATTATTAATTAAGTTATTTTAATATAACCCGGGTTCCTTTACAGCCCGGGTCTTGGGGCATTTTTGAATAGAGCCCCGGGCGTTATTCGGTCATTTACGGTACATAAACACTTTGATGCTGCTTTTAAAATGCTGCTGGCCACAATCCACTGAATCCCTTTCACCCAGGCGAGGCTCCAACCATTTGCCTCATCAACCCAGGCTCACGTACACATATCGGAGTGCAAGTGAATTTTCAACAGTAATACGCTGTGCGTCAGCCTATTTGTGTAAATAACTCGGCGCTTTAGTTTACCTTATACCGTTCGTAGTACATTTTAAACATTAGCCAAAGGATTTTTGTCATATATACAATGCAGAAATCAACGGATTGGAAATTATGTAGTGCCACAACTATCTGTGTGCAACTGGAAAGACTCCGCACTTACCACGAGAAAAATGTGCAAACTAGCAACAACAACAGTAAGACAGGGTTCTATTGTGGATTATGCGGAAATTCATTTCGCCGCCTTCGGATATTACAATCCCATCTGAGAACTCACACACCAGAGAAACCTTTTATTTGCGGATTTTGTCAAATGACGTTCAAGCACTCCAAGAATCTAAATACCCATATAATAACTCACACTAGAGAGAAGTCGTACTCCTGCTCTACGTGTGGAAAACGATTTGCTAAGAAATACGGTTTGAAAATGCATTCCAATGTACATCTGACCCTCAGACCTCACCCTTGTCCAATGTGTTTCAAATCATTTGCGGAATCAGGACGGTTGCAGCAGCACATGTTGACACACACTGGGGAGAAACCACACCTTTGTCCCACGTGTGGAAAAAGATTTAGTCAGCTTGCGCAAATGAAAACACATTTACAAACTCACACGGGGGAGAAACCAAAGAAAACCCATAAATGCATGCTTTGCTTCAACGATTATTCCAGACTACAAGACTTGGAAACCCACATTCGGATTCACACCGGGGAGAAACCCTTCAAATGCAAGGAATGTCCGAAGAGTTTCAGATCTACATCCAAATTATCTCGGCACAAACTATTATGTCATTCTGGAATGAAACCTCCATTCTGTAAAATCTGTTCAAAGTCATTCAGCTGTAAAAATGCTTTGAACAACCACCGATTTTCCCATTCTGTGGTTCCAGAATTCAAGTGTGATGGATGTGACAAAACATTTAGAAATCCGAGTAACCTTAGAAAACACAAGGTCATTCATGGCGGAATTAAGCCCTTCACGTGTGTTTATTGTTCCAAAGCCTACCATAACCGACAAGGTTGGGCAATTCATATTAGAACACACACCATGGAGAAACCCCACTTTTGCAAATTTTGCAACAAAGGATTTAGCACAAGGGGCTGCCAGAAAGCTCATGAGGGGACACACGAGGGCATACGTTTCAAGTGCAACATTTGCCTTAGTGTGTACTCACATATGACGTCATTGAGATCCCACACGAAAAAGGTACACGCCTGCTCACTGAAAACAGCAAACTCAACTGCTAAAATTAATTATCAAAAATAGTTATAAACAATTTGTTGGTATTTAGCTGTTTGTCCTATACCGCAGAGAATAATATTTGTGTAGGCAAGGAGGTTTTCACATATTTCGGTCTCAGAAGGTAGCACATTAAGCATGTACTATAAGATACAATAACATTAAAGCGTTTTAAGAAAACCTTCAAATCCGCTAAATATTCGTGACTGACTCTTGATTAAACATCCCCCGAACCAGACACATTTCTTTAAAATTTGCTGGAGAATGTATCATGGCATGGCGTCAAACGATTTACTCAAGAGTTGTAAAATGTCTTAAGCAAATTTGTCCATATTTTTTATTATACAAACTACAGCAGAATAAATGATTTTGAAAAAAATTTGATTTAATTTATGCAAACGTTTTTTTAACAAATGTTATTTCAAGCGTTTTACCTTGCATCTGTCTTGGACATAAGGGACACTGTGACGGAAATTATTTATTTGGCAGGAATGCGAATTGTGTAAAATCGGATAAATCTACATAATGAATATCAAGCAGTATATGGCAATTAGTGTTTCACAGAAATCTGAACGTGAGCATAGAAATCCGGGATGAACTATGAACTTACCTGGGGGTGAAGGAATAGAAAACTAAGCCCCAAGCCCTCCCCTGCAAAACATATGTTGCTACCCATCCCCGATGAATAAAGGAATATTGGAGGGCTGAAAAAGGTTGTACGCAGACAAATATAGAAATCCACTCTTTGCATGCACACGCCTGTCCCCTTTCTCAGTTCACAGCTGCAGTTGGCCGGGAATAGCCCTATGCTTTGAATTCCTCCAAACTAAACATTCAAAATGTTAAATTTAAGTTGTGAGTGTGCATCCGTGCAAGCACTCAAATTCAGCTTCGTGCAATTCGTGTTTAAATTGAAAGACAATTTGCACAGTGAGGTCCACTAGGACGGGATTTTCTCATAGTATCCCGTTATTTGCCCACAAAGTAGTACTCGGGCAAGTGGATTGAATCGTTCCAGTCAGTGTAATCTTTTTTACTCAAAGATTTAAGACGCATTAAGTTCTTTCCTCCTCATATTTAAACTCCCTCTTGCATTGTGTATAAATGTAAGGAGAGTAGCGTGGCTGGAATACATTAGACGGGTTCACAGTGCAAAAATGGCAGATTGGAATTTGAGTGGCGAAGCAAAAGTGTGTGTGAAACTGAAAAAAATAGAAACGTTTACAAAGAGTAAAGTCGAACGTGAATTGGCTGACACACGTGAAAAAGAATTTCCTTGTAAATTGTGTGCAAAAACACTTCCTAGCCGGCGAACACTGCAATGCCATATGGCTACTCACACTTCAGAGAGAAAACCATTATCTCGTTCTTCTTGTGGTAAAGGATTTGTAAACCAGTCTAAGTCTACACTAAAAGCACATTCTGTTAGCCATTTTACACTAAACCCACACGGGTGTGCAATGTGCTCCAAGTCATTTCAAAAGTTGAGTTCATTGGAGAGGCACATCTTAACACACACTAGAGAAAAACACCACCCTTGTCCCAACTGTGAAAAAGCCTTTGCTGACAGCAATTCTTTAAAAGTTCATTTGCTAGCTCACACAGGAGAGAAGCGGGAAAAACCCTATAAGTGTACGTTTTGCTCTAAAAGTTTTATCAAGGCTGAACCCCTGCGAATACATATTGCAACTCATACAGGAGAGAAACCGTTTATGTGTGATACTTGTGGAAAGTCGTTTGCTGCAAAATCGAATTTAGGACTACACAAAACCACACACTCCACCGTGCGTGATGCTTTTAATTGCCAAATATGCAAGAAAACTTACAAGTCTAAAAGCGCATTGAAAAGTCATAACAAAACTCACGAAAGGGTTACGCATCCTTGTTCGACATGTGGGATGGAATTCTCCCAAGTCGGCTCTCTGAATCAACATAGAAAGACTCTACACTTAGGAATCAAGGCATTTGAATGTCAATTCTGCTTCAAGGCATTTGGCAAGGCTGACAAACTTCAAATGCACATTTGGACTCATACCGGAGAAAGGCCTTACCAATGCGAGAAATGTCCGAAAGCTTACAAGTCTCAAACTAATTTATCAAGACATTCCGTGGTCCATACAGGCAAGAGGCCTTACTCCTGTCAAATTTGCTTGAGGTCGTTCTATGACAAGCAAACTTTAAACGGGCACAGCCCTGTGCATTCTGCAGAGAGAAAGTACAAATGTGAGCTGTGTAGCAGGGCATACAAATACAAATCTGATCTACGGCACCACTGTAGTGCGATCCATGGCGAAATCAACCCTTGAACGAAACTATAACCTTTTGAGAATTCAGTGCCCAAATTCAAGCTGTGGTAATGTTCACAATAAAAATATATATACTCTACCCTTTCATTTTATTCAGCTATAAACTTACAGTGCTTGTCTACTTTTTTTCCTATTTGCAGTTTGAATGAAAGTCAGCGCGAGACCACCGATGTTTAAGAATTCCATGCAATCGGTGCTTCACAGAAATCACAGAACATAGGGATCCGAGCTCATAGGCCTAAAATGAACAAAACTAAAAAGCTCCAGGCTCTCTTCTGTCAAACACATATTGGTGCCTGTGCACAATGAAGCTATAGCAAGATTGGAGGACAATATAGAAATCTGTTCCAAATATACACGCGTCTTTCTATATTCTCAATTGACAGTTGGCTGAGAATAGGACTAAGTTTTCATTTCTAGCAAACCAAACATTACAAAAACAAACTCAAATGTTAACTGGAGTTGTGAGTGTGTTTAAGCAGAAGCGCTCAAATCCAGTTCCGTGCAATTAGTATTGCGCTGTAAATAATTTAAATAGTAAGAAATGCCCATAGCAGGACTTCCTACAAGCTGTTAGGTCAGGTGCCCGGCTGACCTAGCTAACAATAAATACCGGGGCGAATGCACAACTGAACATGCTTGAGACTTTATTTACTTTGTTCGAATGGTTGAATATAACTGCGCGAGACGACTCGCTGCTCGTGCTCGGACTCGGCGAAGACTCTCTGACTTCTCCTAAACGCATTGCACTCTTATACAATAAGATGTGCCAGTGCATGAGGAGACGTAAACTACTGCTTATGTTAGATGCCTAACACAAGCATTCTGCCTGATTCTAAAAGTTATTTACCCGTATAATAAAAGTTTCTTTGGTTGTGTATTGTGTAAAAACGCAAAGATATGTGACAAATAAAAACAAATTTTTCCGAAGACACAGTACATATAAGATTATCCATGGGTAACTTCCCCAATGCTTAATGCTGGATTATCTGATGGAGCTAAAAGTTAGTCTGGAGAAAAATATTGAAATCCCAGTTTTACTTAAACTGTCTACAACTAGCCGGCTGTTTGGAGTATTTCTTGTGGTAATAAAAATGAACATAATATAAGCCTGTATGTTATAAACAATAAATAAAACTAGCAATTAAGCATGCCTAAGTCAATACTTCAAACTTAATTTTTAATGTTAGTCACAAGTGTTTCTCATCTTACAAGGTAACATTGTGTAGTTACAGTCAAACCTAGAGTTCTCACTACACTATTTGGGTTTCTCTGCTCACCAAAACAATATATTCAGAAGCCGTTTATGATTTGAATGTTGAATTGTTGTTTAACAAATTTCTATTTATTATGTGTTTTCCTTCTTTTCTGCTTTCTGGATCTGTTTGCTCAATCCTGAGTTCAAATGTCCACAAGTTCCTACCATCTTCCGATGGTAAAATCTATGATATTTGAATTCCCCAATTTTCCCCAATTTTCCCCAATTTTCCCCACTAAATTTAGGTGGGTAAAACCCAATTTTACCCACCCAATTTTCCCCAGTGGGTGGGTAAATCGTCATCCTTGTATCCAACGTCAAGCAACAAGTCATAGTCAAATTAGTGTTTTCCTTCTTTTCTGCTTTCTGGATCTGTTTGCTCAATCCTGAATTCAAATGTCCACAAGTTCCTGCATCTTCCGATGGTAAAATCTATGATATTTGAATTCCCCAATTTTCCCCACTAAATTTAGGTGGGTAAAACCCAATTTTACTCACCCAATTTTACTCACCCAATTTTCCCCAGTGGGTGGGTAAATCGTCATCCTTGACTAAAAGAGATGAAACTTAGGTAGGTATACACATGTGCGGAGGTTCACGAAACACATAATGTACATACACACATTTCACTTTTACTCTGCTCTGCTCACGCAGGAAAACAATACGACTTTAAGTCGTAGAAATTTTCTAATAATACCGATTGGCCATTAAATGAAAACCAGAAATAGATCCAGATCAAGAGATTCCAGAACATGAATAAACTCTACGGGAAAGGAATTTACTTAATCTGTAAATTAAGTTGAGAAACCGTTATGTTGAACTTTTGTCCGGAGTCAAATACGAAAAAAATATTTTACAAGATGAGCATGATTTGTCCATAAACACAAAATTTAAAGTTCCTGAAGCATTTTCAATTTCCTTTTGATTTTTTCAAAATGTTCATCTTTTCAACCAAATATGACCATACAAGTAGTTTGGAATATTGCATTTGGTTTTAACAATTCGTGGATTTTTTCAAAAACTTTCCAAATTTTTCAATTTTTTGAATTTTAAAGAACTGGCTCCATACATCTATTTGTGTAGTTATTGAAGATTTTTACTAGCCAAAATAATCCACAAAATGCAAAATTTAAAGCCCCTGAAGCAATTTCAATTTTTTTTGAGTTCTTCAAAATGTTCATCTTTCTCAACCAAGTATGATCATAGAAATAGTTTGGAATATTGCATTTGGTTTTGACAGTTTGTGGATTTTTTCAAAAATGTTTGTTTCTCCATTTTCATATCTTGCTCCTAAAATTACGTCTATTTAGTAGCAACCATGTCTAGCTACTATAATTAAGTGGGCACGGGAATGGAATATTGAAGTGATCATATAGCCTGATAGCAGAAAAACAACGTTATTTCACTAATTTCGTATTACAAACAAGTTGATGATGAAACGCGAAGAGTAATCTGTAGGTGATTCAAAATTGTACGTATATTTGCACTTCTTCGATGTTAAGTAAAAACTTGAGGTTGGTAATTTAAATTGAAACTTGCCTCAGGAATTATTATTCTTGACTACCTATCGATCTGAACGTACTGAACTAATACGGATAGAAACGCTTTAAATTAAGATGAGCCCGACTTCTACAAGAGCTCAATGCTAATGTTGGACTAGCTTTTCGTCTGCCAACATATGATCATATAAACTAGACACACTAAACAGGAATGTTTGCGTGCGTGTCTGTCCTCTATCTCCTCCAAAATTACTGAACCGATCTCGGAGTTTGATAGCTTAAAATATTCCGCAGGTCAGTGAGGTTTGCATAGGCAGGGCGACCAGTTGACCTGACCCTTGACCTCTGAATTAGGGCGCGGACCTTGGTTAAAATGAATGCGAAGCGAAGAAAAGCATGTAACATGTCATTGTTCTCACGAGGTTGTGCTGAGAAGTTTCTTTGAGGGCACAAGTTGACTTAACACCTTTGACCTCTGAGTTAGAGCATTGACTTTAGCTAATAAGGTACGTGATAGTTACAGTGCTATGTTACAGTTCTCAAAACGATGTGCCGAGGAAATTTGTTGAGGTAACAAATTAACCAGACCCTGACCCCCTGAGCTATGGCAGTGTTGAAGCAAAATGGTATAGTTGGCATAGTCCAGAAAAGCTCTTTTTGTGCCAATTTAGCAATTCCATTGTTAAAACAGTTTTAACTATTATATAATGAGTGCAGGGCCGAAGACACCGCCGCGGGTGCTATACATAGTGTGGTATTATGTTGTGATTGAGCCCATAAGTCACCCAGGATCAAAATTTCGTACACACACTTGGGACCATTATATTATTTGAAGTTACTACCACCGTTGTTTACAGCAAACATGTTTCGTAGGATATTTTTCAAATTTTTATGTGAAATTCCACCATATCCTTCATAGACAGGCGACCAACTCAATTCCTAATTGCATATGATTCTGCTTTAGAAAGATTGGAATTATTCAAATTTTATGAGTATATCACCAAAGCGACAAACGAAAAAAATATATCGGGGCAAGACTTCTTTTAAAATTTACGTTTTATTGCAGACACAAATCTCGTATGCATTATGAGTCATGGCAAGCTACAACGAACATAGCAACATATGGTTCCAACGGCCAAATTTATTCCAACGACCGTTGGGATAAATTATAGACGCTGCTAAGTTACATAGAAGTGCTGCTGGATTAAATCATTAAATGGAAGCGCTGCTAATTTACATGGAACCGCTGCTAATTCACATAGAAGCGCTGCTAAATTAAATAGCGAAAGGATTGAAGTGGTAAATTTTTTTTAAATAGCTTATTTAGAGTGGTAGAAGCGCTGCTATTCTTCATGCAAGCGCTGCTGAAATACAAAAACGCTATTAATTTACATAGAAGCGCTGCTAAGGAAAATTTTGAGTTTTTGCGAATTTTGTATAAAATTAGAGTCCAAACCTTCACGTACGACGTACGGTATTTTAGATGGTTATTATGGGCCACCTTTTGCAAATATTTTAATTATATTAAAGCAAAACTAGATAAGAATCAGAAAACTAATTTTGTAATCCTTAATCTAATAATAGTGAATAATAGAGCAGCATATTGCGTAATATCGTCTACAAATTAGCACGCAAGAATTCCAAGAACATTATTAGCGTATGAACTTAAAAATCAGAACAAATTCCTGCGCACTTGTAACCGATTGGGTTTACCATTTGTTTATAAATGCATACTCAAAGCCACTCATATTATATAAATCTAATTTAATGGGTTATCTCCAATTCCATACATCCGCTATCCGCTGCTGTAGCCCATGGAACTGTGCATGCCATTCCAAGCAAATGTTTGCGTATTTCAATTCCTACCGCACTGGAACATACATATGTACTGTACATATGCATTGCAATGCGTAGCAATAGCGAAATCTTGTTTCGCAGAATCACCTCATCCCTTACTGCAAAATATCTTTCATCGACATCCTTTCCAGCCTCGAACCCTAAAAGTATCCTCATCCAGCATAAACATGTACCAGTATGTACTCCGATTTTGAATATGCCATGCCGTCTTAGTCCAACCTTTCGTTTTGTTTATTCGTTCCTTTATAAGTCAACTCACTCAGCTACTCTGGATTTGCAAATTGTGGAGTAAAAAGGCAGAGGTTAAAAGGAGCAAGCCGTCAGTTAGGGTTCGAAAAGACATCACTTCACAAGTGGCAATTTAGGAGTCCAATTTTGCATTAGATGTTAGTTAAGTGTTCTGTAGTTGAAGATGAAGTACGAACTGGCCTTGCTCCTATTGACGACAATCTCGGCTGACCAGCATTATTCCAATAAACTGTGAATCTTATCAAAATCCAAACTTAAATGTAAGTAGAGACTTGTTGAATGCTAAATAAATGTATAATATATTTATGTGTTATCATAATTTGAATGTTTTCAATTGCTGTTTTTTAATTGTACTTTGTTAGGCCGCCAATGATGGGTTAGATTGGAACGGATGGCCAAATAATAATAACGTATCGGAAGTGCAGGCTCTTTACGACCACTTGAATGTAAGTAGAAATATAATCATCAGCAATCAAGCTAAATTCAATAGTTGCAACAATTTTGGCGCGGATTTCATGCACAACGTTAACAAAGTTCCAGATAATTTTGTATTTTTTAATTACTTTTTCAGAACATTGTCCTGTACAAAGACATGAGTGTTCCGGCCTGCTTTGCTGAAGAAAATCAAGCCACATCCACACCAGTATCGTTAAAACTGTTAACAGTTAGCAGCAGTTCAAGGGTCGAAGCTGGAAAATTGAACTCAACATTTGTTGACGAATTCTGTGGCCAATTGCCGATTTTCTTAGTTAAAAGTTCGGAAACCAACAACACTGTGACTTCGCATGGCCGAGTGCACAGAAGCCGCCGAAATGTTCGACGCGGTGAAGTCCTCAATTTGCGAGAGGAATCCCACTTCAGTAGTAAGAAGGGGAATTGCACTGGAGTTGGTAAATAACATAACACATATTTTGGTGGTGCTTTGTAATATATGTGTTACTACAATTTAACTAATCGCAGGCGTAAGAGCACCTTCAATTCAGGCCATCGACGCCAGGGATTTTATAACTCAAGGATTGCAAATAACTCAGGCAAAACAAGAAGGTGGATGTGACAAATCTGGGAATTCGCAGACACAATCTGGCCACAGGGCTGGCTTCTCTACAACTTCATACGGGTAACAAATGCACGTTATATGCTTTATTTCAATTATCTTGATTTTTCAAATCCCGAATTACAAAATTCAACTTATTTTTTGTTAGCGATGGAAGTTCTTCCCATAGCCAAGTGGCCGGTTACACAAGATCTGGTCCAGAAACTCACACTATTACCCGAGAATATTCTCAAACTTCAGAATATGACCAAGATCCCTCGGAGAGTTACGAATCATCCCACTCCCAGCGCAGATCACAAAATTACCAACGTGGCCATAGCGAAGACAGATCCAGAGCAACAATCCAAACTGAAGGCAACCGCCATATTGGCCAAACCACAAATGTTGAAAACACCCAAAGAGTTATCCCAGGTGAAGGACACGAGTCTTGGAGATCCAGCAGCCAGTATTCACGAACAACGAATCAACAAATCATTGCTCCGGATGCCATCAGCGAAGAGTCGGAAATGTTTGGAGGGGGCCGAGTCGAGGATGTCAGTCAAGAGTACATGAGCGAGGGTCGGGGTCAACGATTTAGTAGTTCGGATATGCAGAGGTCAGAAAGAGTTCAAAGCCAAGGACAGGGTCAAACTCGTCAATCAGAGACCGGAACAACACGACATCTAATTTTGACTCCGCCTCAGGCATCGGAAAATACAAAGCAAACGATTCGATTTACTATGAATGGAGTTGCGCAGAATCCCGTTCAAACTGTCGAGCAAAATCAAGGTCAAAGTTCACAAGCCAGCAGCAGCAGGACCAGCTCACATTCTTCACAACGAGTTCATAGCCAAAGCGGGACACAATCCCAGCAGTCACAAGCAGAAATGGATGAATTTGCTCGAAGTGAATTTTCTGAACGAAATGTATTAAACCGTCAACGATTGGATGAAGCGCAGCGCCAATCTCAAATACATCATCTCGCGCGTGCAGAAATCATTCCAGGAAAAACATATAGCCATGCAGAAAATAGGACCGAGTATGGACCACATGGACCTGTGCATATTGAAGAGCGATTTGAACAAACAGTCAGCAAAGGCGGAGAAGGCGCCGGAGGTCAATACGGGTCAAGTCTAGGCCAAGGCCATTATGAGGAAACCAGACGAACGCATTACAGGAAACAGACGGAGCAGTCAATCCTAGGTCAAGGCCAAGGACAAGGTCAAACAGAGTATCGGGTTTTTCGAGGTCAAGCAGGCCATGGTCAGGGGCAGCTGAGCCAAGAAAGTTCAAGTACTCGGACAAGGTCAGGGTCAGGAAGTATCAGAGGTCAAATTGAAAATCAGGATCTTGGAACTGAGGAGACAAGATTTCGCCAAGTAGGACAAACAGGCCACTCATCGGCATCGGGGCATATTGAGACGAGCCAAACCCGCAGCCAAACCGAGCATTTAAATTCCAGGTCACACGCAGGTCATGGACCAGCCGGAGAATCCAGGCGCATCCAATACACACGAACGTACTATGTTCGAAAACCAAATGAAATTGAATTAACCGAAAGCAATTTAAGGCAAGGTCATCTACCAACCACGACATTGGCCCCAGGGGTCATCGGAGCAGGCGCAGGAGCAGGTTGGAGTGTCAATGTCCACCATACGCAGACGCAGAACCTGACCCAAGTAGTGCATAATCCAACTCATGATTTCGAGGCGAGGGAACGGCTCAGATTGGAAGAAATCCAAAGGCGACGAGATGAGGAAATTAGAAGACAAAACCAATCCGTCCGTACAAGAACAGAGCATGCGCAAATCTGGAGATCGTGAATCACATTACTCACAAGGGCAAGGCCAAACTCAAAACCAAAATTCTGACTCTTACACTGGCTACGGTTACACCCGTCAGCATTGGACAAGAGAGGAATACGAGCGTCAATACGGTGCCAATAGAAATCATGCTACTGATTCTACGCATGCGCAGAATACTGGCGAGACATCTACCGGAACTTCCACACGACAACTCGGAAGAGAAGAATACGACGAATTATACAGGCAGCAGGTCGCCGCAGCAGCCGCCGCTAGCCGTGGACGAGACTCTAGCTCGACGCATGCGCAAGGGGCTGGGGCATCTCGGCAAACGCAAAACCAGTGGACACGAGAAGAGCATGAGCGACACTATGCAGAAAACCCGCCAAAATCATCCCGCTGAAGAAATAGAGGATGATGAGGCCAACGAACATATTCGGCGTCATTTAACTCGAGATGAATACGAACGATTGTATGGGCAAAATCAAGGCAGAGAATACACACATGCGCAAAGCGGACATACTCAAAACAGGGAATCCATACATTCACAAACCTCACAAACCCAAAGGTCGTACACCAGGGAGCAATATGATCAACAGCGGAGGGAGCAAGAGCAAAGACAAACGGCTGAGCGGGAAGCGCATGCGCGACAAGTTGCCGAGCGCCAAGCCCTTGAGCGTCAGGCCACAGAGCGTGATGCTCATGCTCGATAGCTGAAGAAATAGAGGATGATGAGGCCAACGAACATATTCGGCGTCATTTAACTCGAGATGAATACGAACGATTGTATGGGCAAAATCAAGGCAGAGAATACACGCATGCGCAAAGTGGACATACTCAAAACAGGGAATCCATACATTCACAAACTTCACAAAACCAAAGGTCATACACCAGGGAGCAATATGATCAACAGCGCAGGGAGCAAGAGCAAAGACAAACGGCTGAGCGGGAAGCGCATGCGCGACAAGTTGCCGAGCGCCAAGCCCTTGAGCGTCAGGCCACAGAGCGTGATGCTCATGCTCGATTGTTGGCGGAAAGGGAGGCCCTTCAACGTCAAGCGGAAGAGAGGGAAGCGCACGCGCGTCAATTAGCTGAACGTGAAGCCCTTATACGTCAGACAGCAGAGAGGGAGGCACATGCAAGACAAGCAGCAGAGCAAGAAGCCAATGAGCGAGCAAGACAAGCCCTTGAACGTCAGACGGCCGAGCGAGACGCTCATGCGCGGCAATTAGCTGAACAACAAAGGCAATCACAATCCTCAGGCGGCTACACCCAAAGACAATGGACGCGAGAAGAATATGAAAGACAATACGCCAGGTATGATGGTGGCAGACACGTTGATGAAGATGACACAGGGACAGATGACTATAATACTCGCCGAGGATATACCAGAGAAGAATATGAAAGGCACTATGGCCAAGGGTCTCTGGCTGACAACGAGCATGCACAAAATCCATCCCACACACGTCAGTTGACAAGGGAGGAATACGACAGACACCAAGGTCAAGGTGACCGTACTCATGAGCAATCTGCCCATGTCCAAAGTGGGGGTGGATCCGTTAGAACAGAGGAAGGGTCATATTTCTCGACGAGGAGTCAAGCACGAGGCCAGGGAAATTTGGCTCATTCATACCTACGGAATTTGCAACATGGCGGGGATTTTGAACCCCATGAAAGTCAGCAGGAAGTATATGAGCAGAGGTTAAGGGAGAGATACGAGCAGCAGCAGGCAGCAGCCAGAGTTCAATATCGCCCCGAACAAACCATGTACCCGATTGACCAAATTTCTCAGGATCACATCCCACCTCACCTAAGGGAAAATTATGATCAACCGGAGAATGAAATCCCAACCCAAGCCCCGAGGCCCCAATCAAAATGTCATCTGGTGACCTTCAACTTGCACAGTTGTTAGCAAATCTAATGGAAGGGCCAAACTGTGTCGACCAGCAGGAGCGGACCAGAATGCAGTCGTCGTGCAGCCATCTGTTGGTGAAGGAAAGACATGTTGTCTTTGTTGCTGTTAATTGTAGGATACTAAACTATATATGTTGTATGAAGAAGGTAATTAACAAATGCTTAACAAATTGGTTATTTGGTTAAGTTTCTGGTGAAAATTGCATTGTTGAGTTTTGGTTATAATTCAATTGAATTTGTTACAGAGCACTTTGAATTTATAAGTTGGTAACTGCAATCCAATTGATTTTGGTATACATAAGAAAAAGTTTAAGTTCACTGATTTCTTTGTCTGTAAAATAAATCATAAAACATACGGAACATTGTGTTATTCCAGACAATATTTGGTCATGGTTAAGTTTATATAATATCAAACGCCAAATGCATTTTTGAATGTAACCAAAACTACAAATACCAAATCCGGGAAAATCAACTATCGTAAGTCCCTCTTCCGTTCCAAACTTTGCAGGAAGATTGTGGCTTTAATTGAGATTATTAGTTTTCCTTAAACTGGCAGTGCTTGGTTAAATATGCTAAACTCCGCGCATCCGTTGGTTTGGTTGCCTCCGGTAAATCTCTTACTTAATCGCAACGGATGGCTTCGCTTTGCAAGCAAAATCCATTTATTAGTATACTTCTAGATTTCTAACAGCAATAATCTGTTCTTAAAATTGAATCCCGTAGAAAAGTCACTTTTACCCGTGCCACAATGGATAACGTCACACAAAAGGAATTTATGTACCTCTTCGAAAGAATCAATGATCCCCTGTACTTTGGGCCTAGAGGAAAGGATAACGTGCTTTATAATGTTCCAGTTGAGGTATGCTCAGTATGATTATGTTAATAAAAGGTATCATCAATCATTATTGTCAATTTTATTCCGACAGGATGGTGCGAAGCAAGAAGCAGAAATTGGATTCAG
>JAAXYW010002336.1:0-15843 GCA_036851895.1 Orthonychiurus folsomi
GCATATGACTTGACACCCTTAAATTGCATTACGTAGGAAGCACACTTAAAATTGTTACAATTGAAATTGTTGTTCGAGGTGCTTCTTGTTGTATGCCGGGAGGTATAGAAGCATTTAAAAATTTGACTGCGCTTCTTGAGGTACATGTATGCTGCACCCCGCTTCCAACCGCGGTTTTAAGCCCAATCAATTTTAGTCATCAAAGCGGGCTTGTAGTCCATTTAAGATATAATGCCAATCAGCGCTGCAATCCGGACGGACAGACGGACGGACAAAACGATTACAATACCTGTGCCACATGCTAAAGCATGTGTGCTCGGTAATAATGGAAGTGGCATTGCAGCATTGCTACAATAAGGGCAAGCAATGCCGCCGATATGAAATTGTGTAGCTGCCGAGTGTTCGCAATTTGGCAACAATTTATTGTGTATTTGCTTTAAATCAATAGGTTGAGTTAGTAATATAGGTACTGGGCAAATATTGCTAACCTGTTGTTGGCCTCCTGGAACGTGTATTACAGGTGCTTGTCCATGGACCTGAAAAGTCAGGAATAAGGATATTCCAAGAATCGACGTAAAAATCGCCGTCATTTTATGGGCTGTTGCTGACGACAGCCGAAAACTTCTTTTCTGTACCTCTACTTCTGAAAAGCGCGACGCTGTAATCTAAATTTGGTATTTATACTGACCAATATCAAAGGCATCGATTGGAATCAAAGAACCATTACATTAAATGAAGGAGCCTTGTTCATTTTGTGGTATCGTTTTATATTTGCTTGTCATTCTTGAGGTTTGGCTTTCAGATTCTTATCCACCCGACTAAAACCGTCACTTTAATTTGCGGTTTTGCTAAATCAAAGTTAACCCACACAATATCGCTTTGGAATTTGGATTAGTCTCATCTTGTAATAATTCATATTCGTTTTTGTATGAAAGCAGGCAAAATGCCTGCCATTCATCGTTGAATGGTCAAATGCAACGCATAATTTGCGTTTACGACAGAAGTCTTTTCCACGCAAAAGCAGTCTATTAAATTTACACATTTTTACTAAGGACGGATTAACTAGGCCGTTGAGATGAGTTGCTGCTCTTTCAAGGTAAATAATGAAATAAAAACTAGGTAATTGCTCCTAGTTGCAACAGGCTTGAACATATATGCTATCATCATTTTTATGTTAGTAAAAGAAAAATTATTCATTTTGATCAAAAAATAAATTTAGAGCAAAGTTAATTTTTTGGAACCGAGGAAGACATCCGCACGGTGCGTGATGTTTGCTCAACGCAAATAAAAGCCGCCCACAAGTGATGTTATAATCTCAATCCACTTGTAGATTTGGCTTCTGGTCAGGCCTTGCCACGAATGAATTGAATGATTCATTAATTGATATTCAAACCACAAGACATGAAAGGGACGTCTTTTAGTAAAAGATTTTGCTTTCTCCTAGCCAAGTACAGTGGAATGAACAGTTTTTACTTTTTACCTATTAAACTATACACAAGGCAAATGCATTGCATTAGTAGTCAAATTAATGATAGCAGAGCAGATCATGAGCATTTGCAAGAGACACAATAAATAGCAACTTCTTGCCGAGAAATGGTGTCCTTTGTCACTCTATTTGCCGCTAGGATTTCAAGATAATTTCTAACAAAGCGCCTTACTACATACACTATTAAATAAATAGAAACCTCGATTCCGTACAGCACGACTGTCAAAAAACATTTATTTCAATGTATGTGTTCATTCATGTGTTCAATGATGTACAGTTTGTTCATGGTTCCAGATTAACAAATCACTGAACATTTAATCGTAAATATATTTTTTTTACAAATCCCGTTCAACAAAGCTCCTATCCTTGTGAGGTGACTTGCATTCACCGAATTCTTCGCGTTCATCCAATGCACAAGTTCCTTGTTCTGAATTAAGTCTTAAACGTTCCTTTTCAAGCCGGACTTGCTCCAGAGCTTCCTTGTGACGTTCGCGGCCCGCATCCATACCACAAGTCACTAGCTGGAAGCAGATGATAGCCAAAGTGAGCAGAACGGGGATCCTGGAAGACAGTTTCGCCATTTTAGCTTAAAGTCGCCTATAATCTGTCGTAGCTCCAAAATAATTCACTACAGGACTGACAATATGGACAACTTAAGACAATTTTTATCCAGGCATTTGTCAATCAGGGAGAGGGAAGTAAAGTTTAGTTAACCACATCGGGACCACAAAAGACTAGGAAGGGGAACGGAGGACAAGCTTGGACTTTAATTAAACAATATAGGCAATTGAATATGGTGTCTATTAGTGAAGGACAAAAAAACTCCCAAATCTGAATGAATGCACTTTGTAGAAAACCCCAAAAGCATAAAATTAAACGCACTAAATATTCGCTACTCTTGAATGCAAGTTAGCTAACATCCTAACTATTTGCTTGCGTAGGCGGCTGAACTAAAATGTGTGGTAGTAATTATCAGTTTTATTACACGGCAACAAGCTGAATAACAAGAGTAATGTGTGTGTCCAGTTGGTTGGACAGCTGGAGAAATACTAATGGGAACAACAAGAACTTATAAAATCTTATCACTTTTATAAGAGCAACAAAATTGAAGTTAAGCAAAAATATCCTTAAGTTAAGAAAAATTAATGTATCCATAAGTAATGATAACAAGAGAACTCAATTAGGATGAAGAGATAACATTGCGTTCGTCAGTAGTAAAAGGCCATCTTTTCATATCATCAAAGGTGAAAGCTACGAAATGGCAGTCTTATCAAATCTTAAACACAAATGTAAAATGAGCCTAAACCACAGTGGAGTAAACCCTGGAACCGAAACCGAACAGTGCTCTTAATGAAGAAACCTGGATGTTGTATGGCAATTACCTAGTTTCCAATTATGCATGGGATTATTCTTCATTTTTTCTTTTAAGAAAATATTGTTTGAATTAATTTACACATGAGTGGACATTCTTCATTACGTTTACAATTTATTAATTTTCTTGCAAGTAGACATTTCTGGTTTGCGTGATTTAATTTAGGCCTGGAAATGGATCATAATTTATTATTCCAACATAAATAACTTGACAGTGCATGTCAAGCAACTCGCATTTGATTCTAATTTATATCAACCTTGACTATTGACTAGCACTAATAGTAAATAGCTTTCAGGCATACATATGGCCCTATGTAGCTAATCAGGAAAACCGACGCATACATTTCTGATCTAGAGATTCTTCTAAAGCGAAACTTCTTTTAGTATACCTAATGGCTCGCTTAATACTTTAAATTGGCTAACAAAAACACAGATATTTTGGTAATTATTTCCTGCTCTCATTTACATTTCTCACGCACAAATAAATAAATTAAAAAACACACGAAGATTCTTGCTAATAAATACGCATCTACCGAACGGGGTATGGTAGGCTGAGCCGAAGCTGGGATATTCAGAATGAATGCCCATTTGCCATAAAAGCTGCAAGTAATTTCCTTTCTTCCTCTGACAATCCATTGCGAAGCGTTCGTCTCACTGTTTTAATTTACACAAAAATTTTGGAATTAGATTCTCAGTTTTCTTTGAAATTATTTTGAAAAATCACAAGAAACCAAAACAGGGCAACGGGCTATGGTATTTCGGGTTACATTTGATTAGTAAAACTAACTGGATTGTGAGTGCCAGAAATTCAATTACAAAACACAGAGAGGAAAATCCACACAAATCTAGGCAAAAGTGAAAACTCAGTTTGCATTCTACTAGCGTGCACTAGCGTAGGCATAGGGTGTCCCAGTGCCGGTCAGCATATACACTTTGAAGGTTATGAATGAAGAACTGCATATTGTTAGACGTTTTAGTTATCGTTGCCGAGTTCGAGTTTAGTCACACCGCACCGTCTACGTTTGACCTATCAACTGAAAAACTGGCATACTAGATACAAGTAGACTGACTTCGAAATTGGTGAGGTTTCAGTTTCAAAATTTGAATTAAACCGTAAGCAATACGAGACTTGCAGTTCGTGATTTATGCATACTCCATTCGAAGTAGATGAGCAAACCGTGGGACACCCATATAAGCAAAAATATAAAAATTAATGAAAACCTGGTTAGTAGAAAACTAAAGTGTACAAAGACCAGTGTACCGGTTTAAGCTTTGAGAATTTCATTTTAAAATAGCAGCAGTAAGAGCATCCCCTGCTACGTTATTCTCCCTGGTACGGGATCTCTTCACTTGTCAAGACGCAATTACATGAAAACAGAAGAAAGAAATGTTTTTCCAGTAAGTATGAGCCTATTCCACCGGGGCAAAGGAGGATACAAGGAAATGCAATCCTTTACTTTTTTTTAAAATCCAACCGTTAATTAGAACTTACAGGACTTGCGATCAGTGTAGCGAGAATTACTTCGCTTTCTTTCCCTTGGGGCCGTTCTAGTCGCGGGGGTTTGGGTAGCTGTTTTAACGAGGCTCTCCAGAATCTCATCATCTCCATCCGCAAGAACTCCACGACCATTTAGAGTCATGCATTTATTGTTGAAGTTATTTTGCATGATTGTGTTATTGTTGGAAATTGTAGGTTTTGTGCGCCTGTTCCAGGTCACTGCACCGCGAGTAGAATCGCCATTTGAGATTGTATCACTATTGTTGAGGACTTGTAATAAGTCTGCATCAGCCTTGTCTTCTTTGGTTTTATGCAATATTTGCTAATAAATTTAAAATAGAAAAGTTAATCAGTAAAAAAAAAGTTAAGCCTTGGAATGAAATACCGATTCAAAACATAAAGTGTTACTTGCCTCTGTAATCATTTTACCACGAGTCTTATTCCTCTCCCGGTGATTCGCTTTCTTTTGTAATTGCTGTATGACCCGCTCTCGAGTAGTTCTGTATTCCAGTGCAAATTCAGATACCACTTTGAACAATGTGTGCGGTTTAGTCGTAGGAACTTGATGGGCAGAAACGCCAAGCCAGAGAAGGAACTTGTGAAACCTACAATCATACAAAGTCAATGAAATAAGCATCACCTTACTTCAAGATTGTTACTGTATTTCTTGTTACCGATTCACAACACGACGATGAATAATTCCAAGAACTATGATACGCTCTGCACAGTCAGCCAAGAATTCCGACATTCTACAATTAACAAAAACAACAATTATGATCAAGTTTGTTGTATCTTTGGAAAAATAAAACGTACTTTAATTTCATGTTTGTTGGACCATCGTGCTTAGCAATTAGTCGGAGGTGATCCCACGAAGCCTTGCAATCGTTCTCAAGTTTTAATAGGTTAGATGCTAATTCGTCAAAATCCACTCTGGAAGACCGAGTGACAGGGCCGATCTGGGGGAAATAAAAATATTATTCATGTCTTTATTGGCAAAGATTTACTACCATTAAATCCGTGCGAATTACCTCTGAATACAGATCGGTGGATTCAGGGAATTTTTCATTCACAGTTTGGCACAGGTGGTGAAGAAGTGAGTGTTTGTGGACAGTGTCCTTGACTTCGGGGACTTTTGCCAAATACTCAATTTGAAATCCTTTCGAATCAACTCCGTTCAAAAAATTTCCGATGCAAAGTAACGTTGTGAGTATGCATCGGAAAGTCTTGTTCTTTTGCAAAGCTTCTATCCCTTGCTTCAAATCCATTAATGGCTCCGCGATTTCCTGTTAGTCAAAATAGTTTTTTTAAAATGATTTATCTACTAAATTATCGCGCTATTAGTGCGCTCAAATTTACCTTCTCCAAGTTCTCATAGTCCAATTTGAATGACCACAATTTGAGACGGGCATTCAGCTCGGAAATGGATGCCAGAGTTAGCAGGAAATGCTCTGCACTTCCAAGTGGGGTTTCAGGATTAGCAAATTGGGCTTCCTGGATTTTGGCTCGTTCCTCATCCGTTGGCAGCATTGCCAATAGTTTCTGCAACGTAAAGTGTATTGCATTTAGTGAATGATTAATGGCTTCTAAGGTTTCAAAATTTATTTTTACTTACCTCAATTCCTTCTCTGTTTATTATCGTTGCGTCCATTTTCATGATGGCAGTCTTAATAGTCCTAGGCGGAGGTAACTTTGTCATCCCGATATTAATTGCATTGGATCGTTTTGGGTCCAACACCACTATTTCCTTGAATTTGTTCACTTCTTGTTGTTTCTGTGTGAAGATGGTTCAATTAGCTTTATATCAAAATCTTTTCTTCACATACAAAGGGACAATGACATTACGTGAACAATAGAATTCAAATCGGACAATACGTCAACGACATACAACATAGATATATCGCTTTTGTTTAGAAGCGTACTGAAAATTTAGTTTCATTGTAATGTGAACACCTTAGATAGTATTTATATGGTAATTAAAATAAATTCAACAGCATCTGCTTTTTAAGGACCGAACATCTAAAGCACACCGAGTGTCATGATTGAAAATCCCACCGTGTGCATTTGCATTGTGTATGTGCATGAAGCAAAAAGTTAAATACTAGAGCAGCTTTAGCACAAACAACAAAATCCACCCCGAAAAACACAAAAGCATTTCAAATTGTACTCACCTCCTGTTATTGTCACCAATGAGGTCAGGAAAAAATGTTCGGAGAAATCCAAAAGCGTAGGAGAGTAAGCAGAGAATTAAAATCAAAACAAAAGTAAATACACAATGATTAATTTCATACGTAAAAAAATAGTAAAAACCCAAATCTAGTCAAAATAAAATTGATCCACCTGGACGGGCTCGCTCTGGCTCACAGCACACAATTCAGCGTTTAAATTTGCATGGAAAACTCCTGAACGCTTGAGCTTTGCGTATATTCTCAGTATTAGCAGAAAAAGTGGATCATTTAGCAATAAAAATTTTACTCTTGATTTGTTAATTTGGCGAAGCGTAGCAGTTTGAAAACCCATTAATCACATATTTGAATGTGAAATACTACTTTATAGATTTGGAACATGAATCTGGGTGATTTCTCCTTGCCAATTCGTGTGTCTAGCCACAAAATATAAATACATCCCAAATTATTATTTTGCACTGTACCTTATTCACGACATCCTTCGCCCGAGATTCGAATAAATGTTCCAATTTCTGAGTATCAAGTGCCACTGGTTGGATTTCATCCCAAATGCATCCGATTTTCTCAATCTTTGTTGCTGTGACTGGATCTTCTCTCACTTCCTTCCAAAATAGTTTAACAGTTTTCTTGGTTTTCTTAGAATTATTCTTAATGACTTGAGCTTCGGTGGAAGCAGGGGCGGCTTGATGTTTCAGGGCAATACCAAACACCGGTGCAGGTGGAACTTTACCATTCATTATGGGGGCGGGTGGTGTATTAAACTTTCCCATCCCACCTGGAGGTGGTGGGGGTGGTCCTGGGCTTCCGTTCAACATTGAGACTGGTGTTGGATCGATGTTACCATTCATACTCATGGAGCAGAGCTGATGAGGACTAATGATGTCAATGTCATCCTCCGATTTTAATTCTGTAAAATCCAGATCACATATTTCCAGCGGTCGATTCAAATTACTGACTAGAAAATCCCAGTGGAGTTCATTGTCGGATTTCTGGATTTCCACACCGGATTTTTGAGTTGAGAGTCCATTGGTTTCATCAGACTTTGGTTTGATGTCCACTTTAGATTTCGATTTGGCGAGACCTTCCTTCGCTTTTAAAATAACACCAGAGAGATCCCCGATTCTTGAGGATTTTGGTTCCTCCTGTGGACTCGTAATGAGATTTTGACTGGCCAGTTTTTGGGTCAAGTCTTTTACCGTACTTTCCCGCTTTAGAGAAATTAGATTTTTTTCGGATTCTCCGATCGGTGGGGAGGATAAGTTCCCATCTTTGCTTTCTGTACTATTACTGGTTTTCAGGGGTAGGTGCCAAGGGCGAGTTTTATTGTTGACCTCCGGACTGCTATTCCCGTTAACTAAATTGTGTATATCACGCTTGCTACTGGGTGACCGTCCAAGTGGAATTAGAGATGGTGTCGCCGTTTTAGGTGAATTTAATTCATCTGCTCCATGATTTGAACAGTCCAAGGGTTTCAATCCATCATGGCCATTGATATCTTGTTGCTCACGTAATAAACTTTTCTGTCGCTCGGCTCGCTCTCGTCTTCGGCGAAGTGCTGGAGTCACCCCAACGTCATTGTTACCTAGACCACATTAAGATTAAAAACCTATTTCATAAAATTCATCCATCACTTTAAACCCTTACTCGTGTCGATCGTAAATCCGTTCAAAATGATCGGAGAAGACGACACCGGCCCGGACGGTGCCGGGGAACAAGAGTGGGAAGAGGAAACGGAGCTACTCCATTCATCGGAATCTCGTCGAGTTTCATCTGCAGATGAAAGTCTTCGAGTTATTGGATGAGGAAATGATGACCCATTTCCAGATGGTGTCAACGGTGGGGTGAGTGATAGGGCGTTGGCAGAATGCCGACGGGATTTTCGTCTTTCCTTGGTTCCTCCGTCTAGCTCAATGTAGCCTTTCCTATTCATCAGTTTTTGCCTGTCAATGGTAAATAAACAAAAGAAAAATACCATTAGAACTAAAATTGATTTTTACAGTAAATTAGGCGTCGCTCGCCACATGGCCTTGTCTTCAAAAATACAAACATTACGAAAACAACACAAATCGCGGGCTAGAATGAAGGTTTAAATAATTAGGTGTTTACAGCATTAGTCTCATGGTTATTTTAGAACTACAAACTAAATGGAAGGTCAGATCTACGCAGAACTAGCTCGAGTTATCTAAGATTAAATGTATGTCCTCAAATAAATATCTCGTGGTTGGTAAATTACCTCATGCCTTCATCGAGCTGCATCATAATATTTTCTTCCCCATCCTCATGCTTGAGAACCACTTCATAAATCTGGAGCTGCTGAAGGAGATCAAGATCCGCACACTGCTTTCCCATGTATCTGCAGAAATGAACGTGCTTACTTAAAATTATACAAATTTAACTCCGCTAGCTGTGCGCTGCACTGAGCTAGTACTCTGTTTCCTAAATCCTGACTAGAAATAAAGACAATGCTAAGGCGCACATGCACATTATGATACAAAGACAAACAATAACCTGGGCCAATGTTTGCATAATGATTAAATGAATATAAATTAGAATGGAATGATCTGGTAAGCTGTCAAAGTCACTTCAGACAAGGAACGTTGGTTTTACGTACGTATACGTCTACGCCAGAATGACTCCTGATGTAATGTTTACTCACTGATTGTCTTTGCCCAAGTACCCAAACCATTTCTTTGAACGTCTAGTATACTTTTCCGAATAATCAAATTAATGCATCGTCATGTAATGTTGGCCATGGCATCATGCACAAGTACTAACTAAATTAGAACCGATTCGTTTCGCAATTTGATGTGTTCTTAGTGCGAAAGTCCTTGGTGTAAATGTCTATACATACAAGTTAGTCTTAATTGTGTACAAAGGCTTCTGCAATTATTTTGCTCATCTTTGTCTTAGTTAAACAAAGCAAATTTATGTACCTTAATAATCACGACTCGGAAATAAAACTATGAGTTGCTTGCAAAAATAATTTATGCCTCATTTAGCGGACTGCATTCAGCCTGCAGTCCATTGACTCATTATTCTCACTTGGTAATCATACTCAAGTTAAGTTGACATTTCCGACTCCACTTGCATTCCATACAATGTGTCAGGCGTCTGTCGCCAGATGATGTCAATAATATAAAATGGTCAGGTCATTGAGCAGTTTGAAATTTTACTGAACTGAATTTTAAATTAGTTAAAGGACAATCTTTCAAATGGCAAGCAATCCAGAAATGACATCACAATTCAGGCAGTATTTTGTACATTGCATTGTAAGCAAATAATTAAATTAAGTGCAACCCTCTGCTAAAATATGAGAATTATATGTCACTTTTTGGCATTTGTCGATACCTACTCTTAAGTGACCAGAGAGTTTGTTAAAATTTTCACAAAAATTCGGATGTATTTCAGAAAACGGAAGTCCATTAGTATTAATTCTCTTTACTTTTGTTAATCAAATGCATTTGAAGCATTTGTTTGCACCATGCAAATCTGAAGAGTGAGGAGGGATTCATATACGATTGCATGCAATCAAGGAGGCGCCTTACTCAAGATGTCGTGCTACTTCTGGACGGACAACAATTTGATTATGAAGTGCTAACTGATAGAATGTGAATGCAGAGGCAGTTTACTAATTTGATTTGTTGCATTATTTGCTTACTTTTGAATAAGAGTGGCCATTCCCTGTTCCTCCAAGGCATCCACTTGGTCGTAGTAAGTGTCAATGTCAGGGATTCCGTTCAGGACTTTGCTGTAAAATAAAACATAAACTTAAATCACATGTAGTAATAGCATGGTGTGGGCTCACATTGTGATTTTAACTAAACAAATGCTGTATGTAATCGAAAGCTAACCACAAATAAACGCGTTACGAATTCAAAAACCATGTCCTCGAATGCCGACAACACTGTATCATTTATAAACAAATTATAATTGAGTATACTAAACTATTCTTACTTGACTAAACTCATAGCGTAGACAAGGAGCTCTGTGTCGCCGGAATCGTGTTCCTGCAGAAGGCCCATCACGTTGCTCCATAGTGGGAGTCCTGTACAGAAAAATAAAAAAATGCGACTTTGACTTGTTTGTAGCTGCAGCTATCTTTTTAAAAGAATATTGTTGTTACACGAATAAAATCGTGTAAATCTGCACTTTTCTCTGAACTGCAATAACAGTTCCTTTAGGATATGCAATACTAACAAATCTGTTCAACAAAGTGTTACACATCAATATATTTAAGCTTAAAAATAACATAGTGTTCGTACTGTGTAATAGGAGCCGTAATAGAGATAGCAGATTTATTTTTGTTTTACCCTTTGGCGAATCCACAGAAGCGACGGCTTCCACAAGAAGAAGGCAGTTTGATTCGACATAGTCCACAAAAACCAGAAGGAGTTTCAGTACGGTTTTCTGAACCAAACGAAATTTGCTTGCGACTAGTGAGTAGAGCCACTGAACTGGAATTAGAAGAGGTTGAGTTAGAAATAATGATTGGATTTAAGTTACGCGAATACCATTGAATGGTCTATAATTACAAAAATGGCTCACCGGTTTCATTGTGCCTCATTACACCATACATCCCATCCACGTACAGCATTACTTGCCCAATTGCTGCGGAAGAATAAATCACGAAGTCATTTAGATAACATGAATAGTCTTCAACAACCATAAAAAGTTATCCGTAACTCCGCATCCGCTCAAAGGTTTAAAAGTGCCGCTACTGGCGCAAATGGTAATGTCTTGGAATTATTTTTTAGAAAATCAGGGGGGATTTGGAACGTAAAAATAAATTTTCGTTCCGCGGGTGCCTTTGCAAATATCAAAAGGAGGAATCCGCAGTTCGTGGTTTTTGTAATGTCAACTACAACGTTAAAAGTTTGAGGAGGGTCCACAATCAGGGCTTGGATGCATGTTCCTCATAAAAATCCCCCATAAACTTCTAACGAAGGAGGTACTCAAGTTTTTCTTAGCAAAATAAAGCATAAAGAGTCGTAAAAGTTTCAAGCAAAACTATTAAGATCTGCTAAGGGAGTAAAAAACATATGGGCGGTGTGGGTCCCACAGCGCATCCTTAATACATTAAAAGAGCCATGGATTTACTTACCCCGCAAGATATAATTTTGGTAATTCTGATCCGCCTCAGAGCCAACCTTCGTCAAACAGGACAGTCCTCCGTTCTCCACAAACTCATGCACCAAATCCTTGTCTTCCTGTGAAATCACCGACATAACAAATATAATTAGACCTAGAAATTTTCATAGCCATTTTTGCAACCCATTATTTAAGATCATTGCTGGCTCAAAGCTTTGGTTTAACTGCAGGAAAAGCGTGACATTTCTGGAAGTGCATTGTGCTAAAAACCATTGTTTTCAGTCATAATCATGTATGTAAGCCAAGTGTTAAGTAAGAAACTGGAAAAATGATTCTTAAAAACGCATCAAGGGCATTAAACTTTAATTTATTAGTTTCAGCCGTTTATTTACCGTTAAAGAGTTCCGGATGTGAAATCGGGGGTTTCCAAAAAAGCCTTAAAATAATATCGATATAACATTTGAATTAAGATTCTGATATCTGCCTTTACACAGCAAGCATTTTTAATGCAGTTAATGTGTACAATCATTCCGAAAACTAGCGAGCCCGCAACATGTTCAAGTAAAGTAATTTATTAGGATTCCCGTAAAACTATCTCGCCAATTCATGGCGCCATGACGGAATGAATTATTTAAAACTGCGCCATGAAACCCTACCCACTAATTGTAAAACAAAGGATGGCACAAGCTTTAAACTCCGTACATAAAACATGAACAATCCGTGTAATGATTATTGGGTGAGATCCATTGGATTGTATTTTTAAAGGTTTCAAGTACCCATTGGACACGAATCTAGCACCTTCCAAGGTTGAAAGTTGGATTTTATGTTCAAAGAAGATTTAAAATTCCATGTAGTCCTTCGCTTTAACAATGAGAATAAAGTTCAACAATCCCTTTTCCCCATACAAAAAGGACAATAATAATCAATGTTTTCTGTCCCATGCAACTAGTGGAATGATGGCACAAGTCGTGCGTACCCTGAGAACACAAACACACAAAGTGCTCCGCTTGCCACCTCCGACTTTTAAAAAGTCAGCTGTGGCAATTCGAAACTCAGCCAACAATGCTCTTTGCATGCATATGCACAGTCTGGCGCAGACATGGATTTGTCCAAAGTCATAAAATCTGAAGTGGCCACGGAAACAATGAGGGCAGTCACGCTATTCTTATGTCGTCCAAATCTTACTACCCGCAAGATGAGGACGAGGGAATCCTTCTTAATAACAATGAGAAAAGATCTTCACACCTGGAAAATCTGCTTGAGTGAGAACAAAGCCCTCCGTAATTCTCTCCCGTCCGCTTTGAGGAGTTTTTCTGTAAAAAAAAATTCAAATGAAATTAAACTTTTTAGACCCTTCTGTCTGAAGTCTGAGGAGGAATTTAAAAGAATTGCCGCGGAACGTGGCGCGGTCGGGGCGGTCAGGCATTTGATTTAATTTAATTTCATGGCGTGGGGGCAATTGCAGGAATGACACACAATAAAACAGGTTGCACTTTTAGCAGTCAGACACTTGATGGGGGAAAAAAGTGACTGGTTTACATTACATGGTAGTTAAAGACTGTGATTTTGTACGCCAGACCTTAATGGCGAGCTGACACTTACATCATTAAGTTTCTCCAAGCATTAATTTCAATTTTACCTTCGTGGCGGGCGCAGTGCAGTAGTAAATCGGAATTTTAAAATCATTAAGATGAGGCATATATAAAAACATGACCAAATTAATGACAAAACATATGCATAAAAATTGAGAAACTGGTTAACGACTTTCTCCGCCCAAATTGCCTGCATGGATCCAAGGAAGTAAAAGTTTGGGGCCACTTACTGTGCGCAAAATTATTTCATATTAAGATTTTATTCGCAGTTCTTGCATTATACGCACCTACATACATCTTGGAATGTCCACTCATTTGGAAAATTGCTCTGCTTCCAAAATCCTTGGAACGAATTCCCGTGAAACGGAAAGCTACCATTTACCATTACACCCAATTTCATCACCACAAGATTTCATCAATTATAATAACTTCATGGCATCCCCAGTTTTTTATAACTTCCTCAACTTCAGTTTTCTAAGACAGCTTAAAAAAACAAGGATCTAGCCAAAGGCAGCATTGCAATGATGAAGGTTACCTCGTTTGACCTATTCAAAAGTGGGTTAGGGTTTTTTTGTGTACCTAAATTAAAGGAAAACATGAAATACTGTTTTCTGGTTAGAGAAGTAGTTTGCATTCAACTGTCGACTGCTGCTATTAATTTGTGTTTAAACATCCCAGCGTGTTTTTTTTTGCTTCTGGAGAAAGTCCGTCTGACCGACCGACCGACAGATAATGGCTTTTTGGCTTGTGCAACCTGTTTTGGTTTACCCTATTCTCATTGTTGTATTTTACAACAATTATGCCCCCACAAGCAATTAGCTCTTGTTTGCTTGCTGTGAGCTTGAGCTCAAACCGAGATTGACCATTTTTGAACCACGGCACGCGTGCGTAATGGTCGCGGTTCCTAAAGTGGTGAACTTTGGGCTAAAGTGCGTGCATCATACGTGCTGTTAGTGGCTCAGGTCAAATTACGCATTTTTATTGTGGTTTATTCCCATATTTAGCTTAACAAACGCACATTTGGGATTTATTTGGGATTTGAAGAGAAATGACGGCAAGTGGTGAATCAAACGGAAGGAGGTCACCGGTGTCTTTTATGGATTTAATCGTGTTGTATTTAATCAAAAACAGATGTAATGCATAAATCAAGTGAAACTTGGATTTCCTTATCAGGATAATTAAATTTGTTCCTTTTCTGCATTAAATTTCACATAAATCCAACTTGTGCTTTTTAATTTCTCACCTGGGATCCTACATGACTGGTAAAGGTGACAAAACTAGCTTATTAAATCCGAGAAGTTTGTACATGCCTACTCCACGCGAAAGTTAGAAATTTTCAATCGGAAACCTCTTAAAAAATATTTAAGATCACGAATAAAGAACTTTGATTTAACTTACCAATAATGGCATTGACACGAACAGGAAGCTGAGCTCGGAGCACAATCGAATTCTTCCGGCTAAAAAAAAGTAAAGAAATGAACTGATTAGAATACAATATAAATAAGAAGTATGTTGGCTATGACTTTCAGCAGTTACAGGGTACTCTTGGAATTTCCAGTTTTTAATATTATCTTGTGTTTTCTTGGAAAACACCACAGTGAGTCTTTGTTATTTCATTTCCTCACTTTTGAAAAAATGAAGTTCTTTCGCTCTCCAAATGCAGTGCAATTGTCATTTTTGTTTTCAACAAAATTTGAGCAGATGGAGGGCGCCGCACGAATGCATTCCTTTTGTCCTTGAATTTACGTAACACAAAGTACAAACTATTGTCTACAACGTTACGTCAAAGATTGTTCAACCCGAAGTATTTTAATTGCACCGAAGCAACTACCTNACGTCAAAGATTGTTCAACCCGAAGTATTTTAATTGCACCGAAGCAACTACCTTCCGCAGTGCAAATGCAGTCACTCACTTCAAGAATTTATTTGTTTAGGACTGTTTTGTTGCCTGACTGCGTAGACTGTAGACTCCATTGCGTTGCATGTCGTCTTCGTTTCAGGATTCCACTCCGGCCGGGCCAGGCCGAAACCTACCATATAATTCTTGCAATTTCCAAGTATCTCATTTAACAAGTATTTTTTCTCTTGCAGCCAGAACTCAAGACTCCTGAATCTTGCAGCCGAAAAAAGGAAAGGGGTGCACCTCGACCCAAATGCATGAGAAAAAAACGAAAAGAAAATGACGGAAAATACACCGGAAATGACAATGTCGAAAGTCAAAGACATGAACTTGATGAGAGACAAAAGGACTCCAAGTTTAGGGTAAAAAACAAAAGGGAGGAATATGATGAGTGAATAATGGAGGAAAAGTCCAGAATTCGTAACTTAAAAAAATTGAAACCACACAAATCTTATAAAAATGGTTGCCTTTAAAAAAACCCGGTTTTAAATTATGTGTGCCATAGAGCGCGAGGGCAGGGAAGCAAAATTCTACACAAGTTGGTGCATTGTTTATGCAATAATGCAATTGGACATTTCGCATTCCCCAGTAATTATTTAAGACGAACATTACATTTCGTAACTCACAAGAAGGAAATCCTCCGAAAACCTTGAGGTCGTTCTGGGCCCTGGGCAGTGCGCAATCCCTCCCTTAGAAATTTGACTCGCTCGTGACCATGTCTAATG
>JAAXYW010002337.1:0-15838 GCA_036851895.1 Orthonychiurus folsomi
ATCTACCTGTCTGTTGGTTTAGTTGCTGTACATTTGACTACTTTGACATTTGCTTTGCGTATTATCATTATGTGCTCGGTTTTTCCACCGTTTTAACGGTTTATTATAATTTGCAATTAAATTGCGTGACATTGACGGTGATAGGCATTTACAATTATTACTCCAATTATTAGAACGACTACGCCTTTCCGTCATTTTTCATAAGCGAAGTAGCATTACAAACAAGTTTCCGTAAACGTAAACCCAGCATCAACTAGCTAGCTAGCCTAGCATTCACTCATATGAAGGTTTGGGATTTTCCGTCCATTTGTAAATTTGTAAACTTTCGTACGGATTGGCGTGCAAAATTAAATTCAGTATTAAATGAGAATTTCACTAGTCGAAAGTTTAAACTGAAGTTAATTAGTTTTGCGCACTCGAATGCATGTCCGTCCGCCATTAACTGATCTCATTCATTATTTGAACAGGGAGGGAACACTCAACTCATTCACTAACTAAAGTTTCAAATGTCGGCCTTTGTCGTCGTAAACCTCATCAACTCGTCGTTTTGATTGTGCGCATTTGCAGAGCGACTGACTGACTTCGTCTCGAGTGCATGAATCTGAACTGTTTGTTCTACTTTCTCCATTTCCCGTTAGAAACAACTAAACAATACAAGTGCTACATGCTACATGTACATTCAAATCCCTCAGAAAATCCAATGCCGTAATTGTGTGTTGAACAAGATGGGGGGAGCAAATTCAATTCATTTAAATTTAATGACTCCGACTAATTTGGGCAGAGCCAAATTATGCCCCACCACTACTACTGCGCTGGGCGCCAAATTGCGCAAATAAGCTAACTGCAATTAATCACCAACCAGAGCGCGGAAGACACATACACACACGCGTGCACAGAGATGAAGGGAATTAGCAATTGACATAATTACAATTCACACTTCACTTTTTTAAATGTTAAATTCCATAAATTCAAAAAATAAATAAATGGTAACTCACCCGGTTTGAGACCTCACAACCGGCAAAATGAGCAGAAACGCAAACAGGTGTTTGACAGATGGCCAATTCCTTGCTTCCAAGTCCGATGACATGGCCTTGGCCATTGTATTACAAAGCGCACCTGGCTTTCAGAGGTCAGGTCAGATCAAGTGCTGACCGACTGTATTGACACACTTGAACCAATTAAATAATTTTTAGTGCTGGTGAGGTCACATCACAAAATTGGTGGCTAGCAGCACATCCGCTTCACACATTTAACGCTTAATAATTACCGGATCTACAAGTACCGGACGATGACACAAAATTATTGGTAATTCCGGTTAAAATGAAAGGACACTGACGTAGGATGAAAGAATTAAGACTCAAATCTGAGCGACGGCTGTGTTGTGTTAAGACTGACTGCGAAGTAGTGACTGGGGAGTGAAATGGTTTAGCCCATTCCTTTGACCGTGGACAAAACTTGTGAGTTGTGGTGCCTGGTTTATTAGCACCAGGAAAGGCCCCAAGGAACTTGGCTTATTTTTTGCTCCTTTGCTCTTCACCGTTATGACTAAAGCCCTTATGCGATGTTATGTTCTCAGTTTTATATCAGAGGTGTGAATAAGGGTACAAGGCGACAGGTGGATTAACAACCAAAACACAAAATTCACATTGACTAAAAATAAAATAGGTGACCACTTAATTTTGACAGCTACAACGATTTACAAAGAATAACACTCCTCTCTGGAATTAAGAGAATTAATATGAGCTGCATATTATGTTTGAATTTTAATAATCTGGTCTAGAAATCCGAATCAGCAGAATCAAAACTGTTGAAACAATTTCTATTTTTTTTATGTTCGTAAGCACGCTTTACGTTCTTTGTGGAATCTTAAACACTCGATTGAAAACGCATTGTATTGTATTGTCTAAAAGGTGAGGTTTAATTAATGCGCAAATCTGCTAGTCCGCTAACTGGCCAATGCAAGTATCATGTGTCGGATTGAGTCAGTGCATTTGCAAAATTCCTGCTTGCTGTTACCGCTTTTATGAACTGTGATTAATTTCCAGCCAGGACCATTTTCCACCTCTAAGAGTAAAAATCTTAAGTTTGCAAAGCCACCGGTTTACAGCCGATCTGAAGAACAGGACATAAAAACGTTGTTGGTCCGTTCTTTAAGTGCTTCTCCGAACGAAGTCCCAATTTATTTTTAGAAGGCGACAGGTCCGAGAGTGCTTGCTTTATTTGCCATTAGATTTGCTTCATTTTCACAAAGGTGTATGTAATTGTAATTGGGGAAATCCGACCAAAGTTGGACGGCCGCGGCCGCCGGCCACACAATAGAATAAGTTTTGGGTGACCCACTAAAGAACCTTGATTCATTTTCATGTGAATTGTTATTGCATTTTACTCATCATCCCCCTCATCCGCCTTTATTACGCAGATACAAGGTTTTTGGTCTATGAACGCACAGCACTGTTGCGGTTTAGCCCAAAATAAAACAACACTGGCTTATTACTATTTCCATATTTTCATTGTTGCGGTATTATTGCAAGCGATGCGCATAAGTTCGCAGTGCTGTAGTTTGTTAAAATCATGTATGCATATTTGGGTGTAAAACTCATTTACACAAACCTAAGCAGCTTAAAGTTCCTTACGAGCAAATAGGAATACAATAATACCAGTAGTGGTCACTTACAGTATAGCCGCGGTATTTCCGTGTGGGTTGTTATGTTTAGTTGAAATTATGTGATTTGGTCCTCACATTTATCTTGATATTGAGGATTCTCGGCTTGTCATCAAGAGGAATGTTTGCTACAAACTCCGCCAACAGAAATGAGTAAATTTAGGAAATTCTGGACTTTGGAAGGGATGGACTTTTCTTGAAAACTGGGTCTTCTGTTAAGCTTGTGTACTGTTGTGATTCATGAATTCAATCTATCTGATAAAATCTGATTTAGGTCAAATGTGGACACACTCGTGTGGGATTATTCCTACATTTGGGACAAATATGTAAGCTGTGGTTTCTTGAACAAACCTGCATTAAAGATAATTAGAATTTACATTTGGTGTAAACGATATTAATTACATGCATTAAGCTTTAGCCTAAGCAAAGTTCAGAGTAAGCGTTGCATTTGTGACTGGAGCCATCCAATTTTAAAATCACCAGAATGAACCTTCTTAAAGAACTAACTATATTTATTTTGCAAGCAAGCGCATCAAACGAGAAGACAACAACAACCAGGACAAGACCAACATTATTTTAATTGTGTGCCTTTGACTTCGGTGACGCTGCCTGAATCCGTTTCGGTTGAGTTCCGACCCAAAGGATGCACTAATCTTTCAATCTCATCCCCTCCTTTCCTTCGTCCCATTATCTATCCCCACCTTTATCCTCCTAAACTTTTTATACTGTCGTGGCAAAAGAGAAAATATTAGCCATCGGCCATCGCCTGTCTGGTTGCCTTTTCCTGTGTAATTCGTCACTAAACTCAAGACTTCCTTAGAGCATATAGCATTGTAGTAATATTCCACTACACTTCTATTTATTTGAGCAGTGGAATGCACATTATACAGCAAAGTCATCGTCTTAAAACAGAAGAAAGATTTAAACCTATCCGAACTTGCCTCCAATAAACATCCTGCAATGTGGACTCTCATTCTGCTCATAGTCATATTACTATATGTTGTGATGTAAAAAATGTAGATGGACACATTGGATGCACAAATTAAACCTCAACTAATTCATCTGAGATGGAACCTGGAATTTTGTACAAATTTCTAGCTTTGCAATAACACGTACGGCCCTCAAAAAGAGTACCCCAGCAGACTCGTCCAAGTGTATTTTTATTTATAAGTTTATTGGGTTAAAATATAAATATAACATTTGTTCATATGGCCCATGTACTTAGAATAATACAGTCATCTAGTACGCGAAATTAGGTGCTTTCGATCGTATATCAAAAGGAAAACACCTTACATGCATGATTGTACATCGATAATGTGCACTCATTGATACATGCCTAGCATCTTGGTCGATATTCACATTTACGTCTTGCACACATTAAAAATAACTATCAATGCATTAAATGCATTTACAAACTCCATCGCAGATTTGCGAACATCTCGCGCTGCGTGGCAAAAATACCCTTACATGCACGCCGATTGAAAAAATAGATATATCAACTCCACCCCTTAGTCTAATCCTGCTCGTGTGGTAGAGAGAAATAAATAAATTAGATATTTACTTTAGTAAGTCTTTACAAGTCTCATTAGGTTACAGGTTAACTCACATCTGTTAAACTTAAAATGCAAGATGCCTTTCTTTATTGCATTCTCATTAGGAACTACTTCTCCCGCACTTGCAAAATCGAGCAGATAAAGGAATCATCCGGTTAATACACAGTTACCAACTATAACTGTCAGCTAATCAACTTTAATGGTAAGAAGATTCGTTGTTATTTTTGATACCATTTTGAGATTCTAGAATTACTTCACACTCCGAAAATCTGTTAAGCTTCGGAACACTCAATCCCATCTATGGCGGGCGGAGCACCCAATTAATTACTGATAGATTTTAACCATAATCAATAAATGATGTTACGGATAAAACTTAATTACGGGGCGCACTGTGATATTTTAAATTGTGCTTACGCAGAATAGATTGCGTCTTGTAAGTCTCACTGCACAAACTACATTCGTAGTCTTTGCAACCAGTGTGGACAACACGAACATGATTCTGAAGAGTTTGTTTTCTCTTGAAACGCCGATTGCACACATCACAAGGGAAGGGCCTCAAATTGGAATGCGTTCTACCATGCTGGACTAAATAATGCCGCTCCTTGAACTCCTTGTCACAAATATCGCATTTAAACATCCTTTGGTGCTTTGAAGATTTTAGGTTCCTCGATTTATGCTTCTGAAGTTCACATTTTAATGTGAATGATGATTTGCACTGAACACAACGAAGTTTTGCCCTTGGATTACTCACGTTAGAAAAGGTGGAATTGATCTGAATGGAATGCGAAATATCGTGGGCTTTCAATTTCTTATAGTCATCAAATATAGCACCACAAGTCTCACAATATGCATCGTACCCTGGACCTGAAAAGAAATTGAGAAGAGGCAAAATTGCAAACCGATCTCTACACTCCTGCTCTCTTTGCTTTAGTTGTATTCAACTATAGTTATCATTTAGTTTGCTACGAATATCTGAATTTAAATTAAAAAATATCAAGCTAACAAGCAATCGCACTAGATCGAGGTGCATTTGCCACTTGACTGCAAAGTCCAAATGCCTTAAATAAAGACACCAGCAAAATATACTCGTGAAATTTAAAATGATGTTTTAACATAACATACCATGACTTGCGCCCACTTGGTTTTGTTCTGGAACGGAGAACAGAATTTCGGGTGGTGGCAAACTGCAAATCACAATTTCATAAAACAACTACTAGAAAAATTATATATTATCAGCAAAACATAACTTCTACTCATAATATAGACTATCCAGTTATAAATCAGTATAGCTATTAGCTAACAGATAAACTATTCACTACTTATGTATAAACTGTTGTGTACCTCCACTCGCTTCCAGAATGTGTGAGCATTTCTGGTGGTTCGGTGGTATCCAAGTCTGTATGCAAAATTACTTTTTGAATTGTGACACTTTTCAGAATTCTGACGGTGCTTCCAGCACTATCGGACATTGAAGAAGGCTGATTTTGTTTTGAAGTCTTCAGCCTTGCCAGCATTTCTTCCAAATCATTCTTACTATACTCTGAAAGTAAAAATACCCCAAATTCTAATGGGTCAAAAGAGAACAACCTTCTCGGAAGCTTAATATAACCCTAAATAATAAACTTACTGGGCAATTTTTTGATTGCAGGGTACACTCGACCAGTTATAGACACCTCTAGATCGCTGTACTGTGACTGTTTAATAGAAACCCCATCCAACTTCTCCTGAATGCTATTATCCACTAAAAGGACAGCCTGCTCCAATTTGGCTTTTTCACAAATCAACATCCCAATAGATTGGGCAATATCCAAACATTCTGAACAATAGTAGCAGTTGGTAGGAAGGGTGACAACACTCAATCCCATGGCACAAATAATATGCGGTAACGCCAATGAATTGTACTCCGTTTGCTCTGGAGTTAACACAAAGTTTTGTCTGGACTCGGATATCTGGACTGCACAAACAAAACATTTTGGATTAGATGGCATGTTTATGCCTAAATTTTATCTTAGTAGTAAAAGTTTAAAACAAAACAGACAAGACAAGAATTGCGTTGCGTTGAGGTGGTGCAAGTTGGTCTATACTCTACCGCGATCTTTTCTTCTCTCGCCAAAGATTTTAAACTTTTTATGGCAATTTCCCACCTAAAAAAATATTCTCAATGCCACGAAGGCTTGCATTATATAGTCAGGCGTCAGGCCCACAAAAAGAACGACAAAGTCAAAATTTGACAAGCCAATAATAAATTCGCAATATGTCATGTGCAATACCGATCCTGGTCCGAAACTCATTTATTAAATTACTTAGTCACACGGAATAATAAAAAACCTACTTCAGCAATAAGTGCAGTATAAAAACAAAAAATTAACTAAATCATTTCATTACTAGGTTAGTCCCCTTGAAAATTCATGTGTTGTGCCTGCTGTGGATGCGTGAGAAGTACTTGGTTCATTTGCTGTTGAAGTACTGCATTTTGACCAGGTTGGATAATGGGCTGTGCTACGGAGGAACTTGCAACCGGAAGTGGGACGACCCTGACAGCATGTGGTGTCGTCGTCGTCGATTGCTAGATTCAAAATGTTTGTTAATTTTATCTATGTTTCAAAATAACTATGATTTTGAACGCATACCTGATTAATAAGAACGTATTTTTGAACATTTGGACTCTGCTGAACTTGAACTGCTGCTGGTCTGGCTGCTTGGACAAGTGTCTTTGTTTGTGCTGATGGTACAGTTGAAGGTGATGGATTCAATGCTCTGAGTGGAGCATGAGTGGACGGATTCGAAGTACCCAACTGTTTCAATTCTGATAATCGGAGCTGGACAACACTGCTCCGTAGAAAGTCGCCCAAGTAGCCGTAATCATTTTTATAGTCTTCAACACTATCGGTCACGGGTCGAAAAGATTTTAGCACACTGCATACCACTTTCTGCAATACAAGTTTTGAAGTTAAGAAACTGCATGAATTTGGATAACCAACATGTTGAAAACATTTTCTAATTTCCTTACCCCTAAAAGTGCTTTAATTTTTTGAGCTGATATTTTATCTGCTTGTGTGTGGCCCACACCTTCCAAAATAAACTCCAGCCTGGTGCCTATGTCCTTGATTTTTGGTACTATTAATGCTTTGATTACTTCTGGGCCCATTTCACCTTCATAACACGGTGATGCAGAAATATGAATATAAAGTTTCAAAACCCAACAAAATCAACTCAAGGTAATTCAATTCATACCTAGTCCAGCAACTGCACCGTAAATAGATGAGAGGGGAGTTTTCTCCTGTGCCAGTGAAGAAGCAAACACTTGGGACATTCTAGTTTGTATATTGTTAGTAGAAGTAGTGTAGTTTTTACAAATTTGAGCTATAAGTTTCGAGGCAAAGTCGCGAAGTGCCCAATGGTTATCAGCCTCAGGTCGTACACACAACTGCTTGCTGACAATGCAGGTGGCCACACTAGGAATCAGTTCGTGTAACTATTCAAAAGTAAAATTATTATTATTATTTTCATTTATTAGTTCTCCGCTATAATACAGTGTACAAATGTACTCACATATTTCTCGAGGTACAGTGTTTGATTCTCAAGTAAGGCCTTAACCATCCTCATCAAGTAAATTAAAAGTGCCAGGTTAAATTGGATAACATTGACTCGCACACCTTCTGCTATGAATGTGCATAGTTTAGGCAACATTTCATACAGTCCAGGATCGTTTGTCAAACTTTGAAGGGCTTCCTAAAGACACATTTAAAAGCCAAATTAACAAAATTCTATCTCCTCGTTTTGCTAAAGATCAGATTTAATATTTACTCACCGTTCGTCTTATTTCATCGGATCCAACACAAGCTTCAGTTATTTCTTTATAGTACAACTGCTGCTCGACAGATAACTCGTGCATGGCCAACTGTTTGATAAGAACTTGCTCCGAGGTCCTAAATTTAATTGGTTTCCCAACATTCGGCGTAAAGGGTCCAGCATTTTTCGTGGATTTCCCTGTCTTCAATTTCCCACCTGGATCTACACTATCATTTCTTTGTTGGTCCTTTGACATCGGAGGAGGATTTTCCGGCACGGCCGGTTGAACACCTTCAATTGCAAGCCAATGTGCTCGAAGAGAAACGTCCAACGGAATTTTCGGCATTGATGCGCTAGTTAGCTCTGATAAATCTGACTCCTTTTCATCCGTAAAATATAATTCACGTCCACCGCCAGATGCAAATCTGAACGGAATCCCTACAGTATCCTGAGTTTGAAACCCATACAGGGGCGGAGAGAACGGTTTCTTCCCGGTATGCGTTCTTTTGTGAACGATTAAGTTGCTCTGGTCCGAAAAAGCCTTTTCACAAACTTGGCATTTGTATCGTTTCTCTCGAGTATGTACCCTAATATGGGCGTATAAACAAGATCTAAATTTGAATGATTTCTGGCAAAACGTGCACAACATTTCTGCCGGGCTTTTCCTTATTCGTTGCTTTGGGCCCGAATTTGACTTAGCTGGCAACTTCTTTCCTTCTTCAACTTTGCTACACCCTCGCAGTGAATTTGACCGGCTTTTACTACTTTCACCTGCTCCCAGACAACGAGCAGTGTTGCCATTTTCTGTTGTTCTATTACCAGACTCCAGTGTTGTTGATAGTGTAGTGTTAGGAGCAGAAGTAAGCCTGGTAGTGATAACACCCGCTTGAGTTGAGCAAGTAACACTTGAGTTGAGCAAGTAACGTTCGGCACATCAGCATTTTCTAGAAAACCAATTAATTTCATCAAAAACATAAAGCTGCTTGAAATAAATGTGCCAATTTCATAGAACTGCTGTAAGAATAAAATATTTTTACCTTTCCCTAAGCTTAAGCGTTCTTCTGAGGCTAGAATTGTGTTGGTTCGGCTGGTTCCACAAAGCAAGAACTTCTTCTGTCTGGGCAAAGAGCAAGATGACCGGTAAATTCTTGGAGCATTCGCTCTTCCTTCACTAGAAGTATGGGTTGTTTCTTGCTTAGCGCTCAGCTCAACAGTGGTTGTATTATCTTCCACATTATATGCATTTCCTATAACATATTTAGAAAGTCAAAGTTCAGGATGTTAGAATAAATTTAGGTAATATAGGGTTTAAAAAATATGCGTGTAACTATGAGCAGCTTACTTTGAATTATAACTGCAAGTGGTGGATTTGTCAATTCTTCTTCCTCCGATTCGAATTTGGAGGAGCATATTGACCCCGGGTGTCGGCCTGGGTGCAGAACATCAGCGGCTTCTGAAATGTCCCAATATACTCTTGAGAATAGGCAAACCAATAAGCAATATTTTTAAAACCATTTTGAGAAGCAGATTTCCAACTTACAATAAATTTAGGTAATATAGGGTTTAAAAAATATGCATGTAACTATGAGCAGCTTACTTTGAATTATACCTGCAAGTGGTGGATTTGTCGATTCTTCTTCCTCCGATTCGAATTTGGAGGAGCAGATTGACCCCGGGTGTCGGCCTGGGTGCAGAACATCAGCGCCTTCTGAAATGTCAAAATATACTCTTGAGAATAGGCAAACCAATAAGCAATATTTTTAAAACCATTTTAAGAAGCAGATTTCCAACTTACTTCGCCCTATCACAGCACGTGGTGCATTTGTCTTATCTTGGTGCTCCGAGAGCCTTGACAATACTACAGTTGCACGCCGAATGCCAGCGATTTCTGAAATTCCAAAATATACTCTTGATGCGTCAACAAAACAACTAGGGCAAGCATATTATATTTGCAAGTACGAGCAGCGCACTTCTATCTATAGTAGAGCTCCGATCGGGTCGGGTTCCATGCAAACCCGAACCCGAACCCGTACCCGAAATACCGGGTCGGATCAAGTGTAAGACCCCAACCCGAAAAAAGTTTACCCGATTTCTGTTTTCCAAAACCCGAACCCGAACCCGAGTTGTAGCAAGTTCTACCCGAACCCGAACCCGTCCCGAACCCGAAGATTCGGGTAATGCAGTAAATCAATAGCAAATGTACATGTAATTGACATGCATGCATAACATTTGAGCCTTGAGATTCAGCCTTGTTTTCACATTTGAGCTACTCCTTTAAACAGACACACACATGCCAACTGCATAACCCGAAGTTTCGGGTTCGGGTTCGGATCTAATAATCTACCCGAACACGAACCCGAACCCGAAATATGACAAATCCGATTGCACAAACCCGAACCCGAACCCGATAACCGGGTCGAGGTAAACTAAAGACCCGAACACGAACCCGAACCCGACCCAAACCCGATCGGAGCTCTAATCTATAGCTGCATGTGGTGGCGATTTTGGCTCTTCGTACTCCGATTCGGATTCAGAGGGGCAGCTAGAACCAAGAGGCTCACCTTGGTGACGAACATCAGCGACTTCTAAAATTCAAAAATACATTTTTGACATCAATTTTTAAACCAATTTGAGATGCAGACTTCCATCTTACCTTGATTTATGGCATGAATATACTCTTGATGCGTCAACAAAACAATTAGGGCAAGCATATTATATTTGCAAGTACGAGCAGCGCACTTCTATCTATAGCTGCATGTGGTGGCGATTTTGGCTCTTCGTGCTCCGATTCGGATTCAGAGGGGCAGCTAGAACCAAGAGGCTCACCTTGGTGACGAACATCAGCGACTTCTAAAATTCAAAAATACATTTTTGAGATCAATTTTTAAACCAATTTGAGATGCAGACTTCCATCTTACTTTGATTTATGGCATGTGGTGGATTTGTTGTCTCTTCATGCTTCGACTCGGAGTCGGCGGAACAGCTGGAACCCAAAGGTTCATCTTGGTGACAAATATCAGCAATTTCTAAAATTCAAACGTCCTTAACATCTTATTTATACCATTGGCAATTTTAAGAAGCAGAATTTCAGCTTACTTCGATTTGCAGCAGCCATTGCACGTGGTGGATTTGTTGTCTCGTCATCTTCGTGCTCCGATTCGGAGTCGGAGAAGCAGATAGAAGAATCTGGGCGTACATTTGAATGCAGAATATCAGCTGTCATAAAAATTACAAATTGCACGCTTACAGCAATACAAGGACAATATTGTTTAAACAAACCATTTTGACAAGTAGTTAGCTCCCTCAATAATGATTTTCCTTTCTTCCGGAGGGTATAGTTGGGAGTTCCTGGAGGGAATAATAGTGTCTCCAATTTATCCTGTCTAGTCCTCAGATCCTTCATAGCATCTTGAAGCAAGTCCAACATTGACCCCTGCCTCTTTACAAGTTCTTCGAGCAAATCCAGTCTCCCCATTTTTTGACTCGCTATAATGTGCCCAATTATATTTTTCCGGTAAGTCTACAAAGTTGAGTCTCTCCACTTAAGAATGACCCAACGTGTGGTCACTACGATCAATTGATGGCAATAAAAGAAAAAAGTGGCCGACGTAACTGAAACGTGTATGTTTTGTGGACTGACAATTCGAACTCGGCTTTGGAGATGTGCGGCAATCGTAATCCCGCGCCAAAATGGAACCAAGCAACCATCAAGCAATAGTGGGTACTACATCAAGCAAAATTTTGAACTTGAACTTACGCAGATAATGTATTTTATTTATAGCATTACAATACAAAACAATAATGCATAATGCAGTACTCGAAACACTATATAATGCTAATGCTAATGTGCTGTAATTACATTTTAGATTAATTATAATTAGATTTTAGATTTCGTCTAGCCCTTTCTTGTACTAGTACCACCATGCCATACCAGCTCAGTCCGCTCCGCATCCCATAAAGGTAAAACGGGCAGTTAGTATCCACAGATAATTTACTAAGGCTCAAAGTTCGAGTATAACCAGACTTTGCTATTTAATACAAAACTTGGCTGCATTTTTACACTAAAACAAATGAAAAGCACACACTTGTTGCAAACTTTTATTACTTCCGAATCCAATATCCGGTTGTATTTATTTCCAAAGCTTTCCAACAACTTCAATTTAACGCATTGGCATTTGCACGCTTGTACGCGTAATATTACTATTAACGTTAAATGGTCTTTATTTTATAACTATGTAAAAACGCTTCTGCAAAATGAAATAGATTTGTTTTGCAGTCTTAGGTGACCCTATTTGAGTTAATTAAACTATCACTCTTTGCTATTGTTAGCATTGTAGAATCCAAGGGTATCCACTTTTAAAATTAATCTAATAAATTGACGACATAAAGACAGTTGAGGCCATGCAAGAAAATTAGCTGGTAAATCGTGCTTGTTTCTTGAGAGCTATCCGAAAAGAAAAGTGAGGTTATTATACTTCCTAATAATTTATACTGAACACCACACCACACACAAAGTCTAAGTCTAAAGATGACAAATCAAAGAGTCTCAGTCGTTTTCAAAGAAATTGGTGTAATTTAAAAAAAATACAAATTCATTTAAAAATTTGGAAATAAATACAACCCTCCAAGTGCACGTACATTTGATCCATAGTCTCAGAATTTGAATTTAGTATGTACAGTAACAGCTCATTCTACCGCAAGTGACAAGTGGATAGCCTAGTGATCGACAGCTTGTCTTGCAATTATTTTTTTGGATGGTTCCGCAGTAAAAGAAGCGNCGCAAGTGACAAGTGGATAGCCTAGTGATCGACAGCTTGTCTTGCAATTATTTTTTTGGATGGTTCCGCAGTAAAAGAAGCGACCCATTTCATCATCAAAGCGTAAGGAAGGAGACACACGGGTGAGCAATTCCTGGTCCACCGCCACCGGCTTAATGAACATTTCCAACTATAGATAGTGCAATTTAAAAGGCCGATTAGTGCTTTCTGTCAAGAGTCAAGTCAAATGTGTGCAGTTTAGTATTAGTGCAAATGATGGAGGCAAATGCGGGCTTACTTTTTGGTCAAAATTATCAATGGTAGCGGTCGGCCCTTGCTGGTGCGTACATGTTGCAGTTTGAATTGCAGAAAATGATATTGTGACTATAAGGAATAACGCAGTGTAAGTTATCATAATTTGGTGAAACCGGGAACACTTGTTAGTCGTTAGTCTTGTGCTTAGGAAATGTTTGGTTTGCGTGTGCCGCTTGATTCCCTTTTAAACTAGTAAAAAGTTTACTCATAAATAATGTAACGCTTACTAATTTCCAATAGTGTTCTGCTCATAAGTTAAACCTGAGGACACATGTTGCAGTTTGAATTGCAGAAAATGATATTGTGACTATAAGGAACAACGCAGTGTAAGTTATCATAATTTGGTGAAACCGGGAACACTTGTTAGTCGTTAGTCTTGTGCTTAGAAAATGTTTGGTTTGCGTGTGCCGCTTGATTTCCTTTTAAACTAGTAAAAAGTTTACTCATAAATAATGTAACGCTTACTAATTTCCAATAGTGTTCTGCTCATAAGTTAAACCTGAGGACACAAGGATTTGTTCCGGAAGTTTCTAAATGTTTAACTTTAAATGTAAATTCATCAGGGTTCCAAGTGTTGATCGCAAATGTCGAAGGCATTGGGGCTGGGGCCAACCAGCCCCGAAGGCCTAAAAGCGCCAAATGGGCGAATCTGAGCTGTTGTCAGTTAAATAACACCTGCACTTGGTGTATCAAGGCCAATTTTAATGTTAATGGATACCTGTGACCCTGTGAGCTTAGAGAAAACTTTAGTTTACAATGATGATAATAAACGAAGTAAATATTACTACAAGGAACAAGGTATTTCCACACATACTCTGAACCAGGCATTGCATTATTGTAGTAGCCGTAGCCGATTGATAAAGAGTCAAAGCTGTTTTCTAACACATTTGACTAGACAAGCGGAGACAATATTGGATGTTAACTTTATTTTACTCGTGTAAGTCGGGTAGTAGTAGTGAACCATTCAAAACTCAACAGTTTCCTCTCATGTGTGTGTCGTAGTCGCACTTTTTATATTAATATTAATCTATTTATTTTTTCAATGAAAACCCCGTATCCCGTCAGACTTTCAGACCATTATGTCATGACAAGATAATTATGCAACATATAGCTTGACGATGCCAGCAAACCACTGTTGTTATCGGAATGGTATTATTTGATTTGTGAATAGTTTGTATATTGGTTTTACGCACGTTTGTAGTTTTCAGATAAATGACAGGTCCACGTGCGAGCAGAGCATAAGTCAATGCTACAAACATTAACATAACACCTAATAATGTAATAATTTTACTAATGGGCTCGCACTCCTGTACGCGGATTGTTGCCCTCAAATTATGATATAATACAACACAGTTTGACTTTGTGTAGAAAATACGTTGAACGTTATGTCATTAGGTCTGGCCTCGGTATCTGATTAGGTGCGCAGGGAAATGAGCTGTTACAAAAGCCATACACCCAGCAGATTTCTAATTACAAAAGTGCACAATGTGCACTAGTGCAAGTCATTCAAAAATGAGCATTAAATTAGAGTCAATCAATAAGGAAATTTTCAAGGGAATTTATCAAGGTTCGGCTTATTTTGGATGCAGAGAAGCTTTTCTGACTTGATGCTATTATAAACTTTTCAATAATTCTACTCAGACGCTAAACGTTACCTCCAGGATAAATAAAGTTGGTGATAATAATTTGAAGTTCATCATGAATTTGAGTAGTGATAGATAATTTGTCGCCCGCCTGCCGATGCTCACTGGCCTTAATTTCCGGACTTAACAGATATTATTTCTTTGCACGGGGCTAGGTTTGCTGGCTATTTTTACACAAGCTTTCAAACCAAAAGGCGGCCCTTGTCACACACACGACACTTCCTTAAACTTTCACATACAAATTCATTGACGCGCATTAGAATTTGTTTCAATTGAAACTTTATAAGACAAATAAGTTAAATTACCTTATTCAATAAAGTTGTGTTCATTAGGGTGCATTTAGGAATGTCCGAGAGTGACGGTAGTGAGCAGCTTCTGAGTGACAGTTCTGAAGATGTGGAGAGCAACAAAACGAAAAAACCTGGTAAATTAAAATTTACCCGGAAACAGAAGCACGTTTTAACAGCTCTGGTATTAAGCGAGTCTGCACTGTACACTGCTATGAGTATCCTGGCACCTTTCTTTCCAGCCGAGGTAAAAAAATACAAATAAAAATTAAATACTTTGAGAGAACTTTGAAGTGAATTCATGTATATTTTGAATTTTGATTAAGGCATCGAGGAGAGGGGTATCTACAACCGTGTCCGGACTAGTCTTCTCTGTGTATGCTTTAGTTGTGTTTTTGGTTTCACCGCTGGTTGGAATTCTGGTAAACACAATCATTGTTAGTAAAACTAACTACATGTCCCACCTGGGAGACTTAATGTGTAAGAACATTCTACTTTCAGATTCGTAATTTTGGAATGAAACGGGTTATGTGCAACGGCATAGCTGTAGCAGGGATTTGCAATATTTTATTTGGGTAAATTTTAAATCAATCAACGCAACAGCATTTATAGAATATTTCACATGCTAATATTGATAAATTTGAATATATTTCTTTTGTGTAGATTTTCTCATAGACTGGAGACCCCCACAACATTTGCAACTTATTGTTTTACTGTCCGGAGTATAGAAGGAATTGGTGCAGCCGCCTATACCACTGCCCTCTATGCTTATATTGCTAAAGTATTCCCAAATGATATTGGAATTGTATTGGTAAGGATTTACTGCCTA
>JAAXYW010002338.1:0-15832 GCA_036851895.1 Orthonychiurus folsomi
AGAATCGTCTGTTGGGCAAATACAAATTTTTGATTTTGTCTTACATGCTGTTTATAATTCAAGGCAGCTAATCTCCGGCTAACCCCAAATCCGTCCCCGGGAGCCAACAGTTTTATCAACTGGCTAACTGTTTTGTTGTTAAATATTTTGAATTTGTTTGTCACAGTAACAATTTCAAGGCACTTTGACTGCTGTACTGGGACATTTGGCGCGGCTGTCAAATGTGTTTGCTAAAGCACTCACTGATTCATCAAATTTCTATGCTCTGTTTAAAAAGTGGCGATTTTGGCACACCGGCGAGTATTAGCCCACCTTACCCTATGTTGTGCTTACTATGATTTAGATTGTGTCCGGCACCTCAAACCCCATTGTCAAATCTGGAATAGAAGATGGTTACATGAAAGCGGACATTGAAGCTGGCGGTAAATTTGTTTTGGAATATCCAATTCAAACTGCAGGAACTTGTGTCAGGTCAGGGTCAATTGATTTGCAATCGCTAAACTATTCAACAAATGTGAGATAAATTGTGTGAAAGTGATTTTTTGCACTTTCCTTCTGCCAACAGTTGGGAGTTTTCCTCAGGGGATTACGATATTGGATTTTCCGTGTCCTGTGATGGAAAGGACGTTATTCCTTACAAAAGATGTGAGTCACATTTACGGAAGGAGAGTGGAACTCTCATATGTTCGTCTCCAGGAAAATGTAAGTGTGCGTTTGCATTCTTCTCGTTTAGCATATTTGTTGTTAATTTGAATTATTTAATTTTTATAGACGCCTTGGTTTTTGACAATTCGTACAGTCGCATGAGAGGCAAGACATTGAATTACCTCGTCACTGTAGATGGAGAACATCTGGAGATTGAGGAAAATAATAACGAAGTGAATGCGTTCTGATTGTTTTAGTGAAATTTACTATTTAATGTATACATACATTTTAAAATAAAGTATTTAATCTGCGTCATATTTCACAATGATCGCTAAGAACCAATGTTGTACAAGAAGTATTGTAAATTTTATTGTCCTTTTGAGCAAATGAGTATGGAATTCGTCACAGGTTAACCGACGGCACACATAAAAAACAAGTAGCTGTTTTTTACGATCATGTGGCAGCAGCGCTAAAGGCAAAATTCTACCATGGTTTTTACCCAAATGCCACTGAATCACGCTTCATGTTTGGAAACGGCACCTGATGAGTGGGAGTTTACATAATTTAAGAAAATGAAACAGGCCAGAACAATCGCTTTACACAAAATATAATGATTTGGATTTCTGAGAAATCAGGCGATCATGCATGCAGTGTGGTCTTAACCTTAACAAAAATCTTTGACATACTTCGAGCATGCAGTTCTAATCTTTGCAAATATCTATCTATGCCGATTTGCTTTAGCACACGCATACAAGTTAGAAGACTCCACTTATACAAATTTACGCAAATTAAACGGGTGTTTCCGTTTTTCGGCACGTATAAGGTGTTGCTGGGCGGCATAGCAGTTTAGGCAATTTTTAGTCTTGCTATTAAAGTTAGAAAACTCCACTTATACAAATTTACGCAAATTAAACGGGTGTTTCCGTTTTTCGGCACGTATAAGGTGTTGCTGGGCGGCATAGCAGTTTAGGCAATTTTTAGTCTTGCTATTGCTAGATTAAGTACACAAGTTGCTGGTTTTGAAAATGCTAATTAAATTTTTGATAACTCTTCTTTGTGCGACTGTAATATGGTCAAGCTCCGAATTCCTGGCTCTCCCGAACGAGAACGACATTGACTGGGATGATTGGGAAAGTATGGAGCCCAGGTTGGTTATATTTAATTTGTTCACCTTAATCACTTTGTTGTCGTCAAATATGCTAAAATGTTTGTGTACAATCCAGTGAGCGTCAGGACTTGGCTCAAACCTGTAAATGTGGGTTGGGAATGTCAAGATTAAATACAACAAAAATTGTGGGAGGAGTTTCGTCCCGAAACCATGCCTGGCCGTGGATGGGTAGCATCGTATTTGTGAGTTTAATGCACTAAACTCGTGTTTAAAATAAAAATTACTCATTTAAAAACTAAATTGCATTCTCACCTTCGGATTTGACAGACATCCGGATCTGCCTTTGATTTACTTTGTGGGGGAAGCCTCATCAACAATTGGTTTTTATTAACTGCTGCCCACTGTGCAGCCCGGATGCAGACAGTCGGGGTGCAAAATTACCGAGTTATTTTGGGATCTAATCAAATTAACGGTGGGCCAAAAAACCGAGTAATTATGCCTATTGGCATGCTTAAAGTTCATCCCAAGTAAGTAAAATACATAAGCTAACAATTAAAATCTCAAAGGAAAGAAGTTGTAAACTATAATCAATGTATGTACTTCATTTTTAGATATAATGCTACAAATTTTGATTATGACGTTGCCCTCATTCGCTTCACCACACCAGTCAATTTTACAAAGGATATTAATCCAGTTTGCTTGAGTCAAGGTGGTGAGCCTTTTGTGGGCCAGGATAGCATTGTGGCTGGTTGGGGCACGACTTCGTTTGGGGGGAATTCATCAAATGTTTTGCGAGAAGTTCATGTAAGGAATTGGTTATAAAACATTTCTCATTTACTATTCAATGATTGATAAATTAGACATGTTTTGGGCTGTTTAGCTTAAAGTGATCACAAATACCCAATGTAATGCAACGTAATAAAACTATCACTCCACAAATGATATGCGCAACTGCACGGAAGAAGGATTCTTGTCAAGGGGACAGTGGTGGACCACTCATCACATTGAAATCCAATGGTACGACATCCGATGTGTACACCCAGGTACAAAAATTAACAAGTTAATACCTACGCTACAATAACTTCATTTAAGCTGCCTTAATTTTTATTCAACTATACAAAATCAATTGATTCTAAATTAAAGTTTTGGATTTATAGATCGGAATCGTGTCCTTCGGTGAAGGTAAGATGAAACTTGAAACTTTTACATTGTATTAAATGTAGTATTGGTTTTGTGTTGTGGTGGTACTGATTTTGGCATGAACACAATACAACCAAATTCTATTCCTTCGACAAAGGTTGTGCGGACATTGGAATACCCGGTGTGTACGCCCGTGTATCAAAAGTGTTGAATTGGATCAAAACCGTCACAATGAGTGCCACTTACTGCTCGGATTCATTTGGAAGTAATTCAACTTCACCATGTACCTGCAATTAATTAAACGTCCGTTAATACATGAGTAAATGTCAAATCAGTCACACACTTGAAATAATACCTTGAGGGCAGTGAATTAACATTTGAAGTATGTAACTGTGTTTGCCGGTACGGTAAGAATAAAGTGAAGTCAGAAATGTCTAATTTTAAAACACGCAGCTTGAGGACAGAAGTAAACCAGCACATCAATTAAAAGTTTAACATATGTAAATTATCCTGCTAACTAACTACCTGATCTTGTGAGGTTTCCACATTCTCCGTTTTGCAGTTCGGTTCTTTTTTGCCAGCGCTCACGAATTTTGTTATACTCCCCGCAAAGCAATGCGAAACTTATTTACAAACTTTTGGCTATTTTTATTTATGCTGAAAATAGTAGGGTTAGTAAAATCTCACAAAATTGGAAACATTACTTTGGCCAAAGAAATTGAGGGAAACACGTCAAGTGTGTCACAAAAGAGCGAGGAGAGCTTGTCCTACGCTTTGTAAGTAACAATTCAATTTTAAAGATGTCTTTTACAATCAAATTTTGTAGTTTACAATCTGAAATCAGGAACAACAACAACAGGAATTGTCAATGCGGCGTGCGAGTGTCCGATCCTGGGAAAATCGTGGGTGGAACTGTGGCTGCGGAGAATGATTGGCCATGGATGGGTGCATTAATTTATGTTCGTGAGTCTTTAAATCTAACAAAAATTGATAACTTATTTGACTTGTTGGAATGGAATTTAGACTGAGGGTATCAAACCAAAACAATTTTGTGGCTCCGCGCTTATCAACGACAGATACTTGCTGACTGCTGCCCATTGTGCAAGGGACATTCCACTCCGAGGTTATGACAAATTTAAAGCCTTTTTGGGTGATAATGTTATTCCAGATGAACCAAAGGATTTCCTGAGCATAGCACATGTTAAATTACACCCAAGGTATGTTACAATTAACATGTGTAGCCCTTTTACTATTTCAAATCAACTTGTCTCTATGATCCGACACTATTAGATTCAACCCGGGAACTTTGGAATATGATTTAGCGTTAATTCGCCTTTCCAAACCATTGACATTTTCGAATTCAATCAACCCGGTTTGTCTGTCTCAAATCGGAACTCGACTTGAAGGGAAAACGGCAACTGTGACGGGTTGGGGCTGGACACTGGATAACACGACCATGGGTGATAATACTCTTCGTCAAGTCGACGTATGTCAGTCCATCTCCATGTAATCCGTCTATAAATTTGTAGATTTGTTCATAAAGTTTTTATGTAATGAATCAGGTTGAGATATTGCCCAATTCTAAATGTGCAAAGAGCTACGAAAACATTGGAATCAAAATCACAGATACAATGTTGTGTGCTGCACTGCCAGGCAAGGATTCCTGCAAAGGGGACAGCGGTGGACCGTTGATTGTGAAGGAGGATTTAATGTCGGATCCAGGAAATAGTCGTTACAATTTGGTAATATATTGTCGAATCTAAACTTGAATGTAATCAATTGCATGGAGTTTACTAATTTTAAACTATATAGTATGGTGTGGTCTCATTTGGATCCAGATGTGCATCGAGCTATCCTGGTGTGTATACAAAAGTGACTAAATTGATGAGTTGGATAAAGAGGAACACGAGGGATGCAGTCAGGTGTATTACTTAAAATAAACTAAATTCATTGGCTGGGAATGAAATGATAAAGTATTGTAGTGTGCAGTATTCAATCATTAAATACATTCTTAATTTTTAAGAGGGCACTTTGCTGTAGACTGACTACATTAATTACTTCAAAAATGTATTAATATCCTGCACATAATTTCAAAAAAGCTTTTAGGTAAAGGGAAATTTGGTAGGATTTTTAATCGTAACAACTGAGGGTATTTGCATATGAATTTGTAAACAAGCTATAAATTTGTTTCAAGTGCAAAATTTTAAATATTTTGTGCCTAAACATCAAACATCCGATTCGGATCGTCCTCTGCCAGCATTCCGAGCCCATCTTTCCTCAAATTGGACTTGCTTGACAAAATAGTAAACGAGGAGAGTGCGGATGACTTCACCCAATATAGCTAGCAAAGCATGGATAACTTGCATCACAATCCTTTCTTCTTTGGATGCGCTTGTCAGCATTGAATGTATTAAGAATGAAACAGTAATTTCCGCTATTGTCCAAACCCAAGCCAATACTTGACAGATAATACACATCCATTTGCTTCTCTGAGTTAATTAATTTGAGCTTGTAAATGATCTAGCCTCAATTTGCCTAACTATACTTACTTAGGAGTTTAATTTAGTCCACTTACAATGATGGCTCCAATAATCATTATAATGGATGTACCGATAATCAAAGCGTATATAAGTATCCGGGCAATTAAAAGAGAATCTGTCAAAGTAAATAAATACAAAGTCGCACATGCATCAATAATACTCATATAATCAAGTACCATAACTTCAACCTCAAGCCTATACAACTCAATACCTGGAATAGCGTCATAATACGAATGATTTGAGGTGTATGCTCCGACGGCAAGAAGCAATCCCCAGCAACTAAATGCCTGGAAAACACATACTTAATTGTTAAAGAATGTTTTTGAATGATGTACTACTTAACGGTGCAATTGCTTACAATATGGAATCCGGCAGCGATGATAAGTGAAGTTCGGGGATCACAGCAACTAACGGGTTCCGGTTCTTGAACTACATACACTACACGGGCGGGTTGGGGTTGAGCTGCGGGGCGGGCATTACGGCCGCTCATTTTTAGTTTAATTTGCTTACTTCACATCAGCACACCAAATCCTAATCCTACCTAACCAGTGGAACAATTAGCAACACTTCGTTAAAACTAAATCTTTAAATGGAGTCGTTTTTATTGAAATTCTGCGCAAATAAATTCCAACAACAGCAAAACAATATCAAACTGTTATTGACACCCAACAGTCATTGTCATTGGATTTAAATTAAATCAGAGGAAACTCATAATTGAAAACGCAAGTTATTAAATCGGTCGACAAAAAACGTCAAACTGTGCTTTAGCAAGTATGTATTATAAATTAAGCCATTCAAGTCAGAGTTATGTTGTTTGAATAATGTGGAAAAACATGCGAGCAAAATTAGTGAATTGAGAAAATTGAGTGAATTAAGTCGCGTCTAATGTTAGGGACAAGCGTGAAAATTGAAAATGCGAAGTGCCTGGACGGATACTTTACACTTTACATCAATTTAATTTTAAATGATTGGCAAAATTTATCGTGCACTCCGCAACCAGTAGCATCACCTGCATTAAAAATACTTCTTTGTCACTTGACTGCAAATTGTTTTACAGAAAGCTCAATTCATGCAGTGCTAGAGTTAATTAATGCCTCGGTATTGGTGTTTAATAACTGCAATGGATTGCGGTTTGTTGCAGTATGATCCCAAAGTAATTATTACGCACTTAATAAATTAACAATTAATTGCACAACCACATGGCATACAAAATCCAAACAAGTAGAAATCATTTGAGTCTTAGAATTTTGCGAATTCTGTTCTAATATACAAATCGTCTTTGCTTTGGATGATTGAAAGTAATGGTGTTAATTATACCTGTAGTAGTTGGGGCGTTAGTGGGAATATCCTGCTTAGGATTGTTAGGATGTGCAGGTGTAGTTTCCAAAGTTTGCTTGAAACGACTAGGATTACCTCGAAAAAGTAAGATGTGGAATTTGAGTTTGCAATAATAAATGTGAAATTGTAGCAATTTTTGTTTGAATTTCTAGAATCCTTATTTGTAGTCGTGCATATTCATTCTCCAGGAGGTGGACTTGTCGTGCCGTGCCACCTGCAAAATGATCAAGATTCGTACTACCACCACGACGAAGGGAAGATCGATGACCAATCAAAAGTTGACGTTCTTTGAATTTTTGACCTTTTCCTAATTTCCCTGCATTAACCGTATGAAAACCTCAAATTGCCAGTCGGGTATACTTTGACAGCATGCGCTTTTTCGTATTATTGTTAAGCTAGACATACACAGGAAACGGGAAAATCAAAACATACACTAATCCGAGTTTTTAACTTGGAATAAAAATTAGAATTGGCGTAGGTGACAATTATCAGGGAATAAATTCCTTTTAAGAAATCATTTAATTCTCTCTTGTAATTCAGCCGCTTTTTTGATGAATTAGTTAGTCGTCATTTAATATCCCTTGCTGTGGCTTTTGCGAATCCAGCCAAACCACAAATATACTGATTTGAAATTCTTATGCATGCTCGTAATGTGTTCTTCTTCCTTGTGGTCAATTTACCAGTCAAGTAAACATTTTGACCTCAGTCTTTTGTTCTTCCAATCTTAGCAGCGCATTTGTCTTCCTCCAACAGGACGACATAAATAATTGGAAATTGCGCATGAGTAAATTTTCATGCCAAAGTCGCAATGGAATTCTTTGAAGTGCATCAGCACACACACACAATTCTACATTGTATTTTAGTGGATTATTTCAGAAATCTCCAGAATCAGCAAATCAATTGAGCAACAATGATTGGGCTATTCTTCCTTTGGTTTTTTATTATGTTCTCATTCTTCAGTTTTTGTTGTTTGGGATCTGGGTGGCTGACAGCCCAAGGTATGCACACTTTTTCGCAAGATGTTGAAGATGTTGGTTTTATTGTGAAATACAATAATGCGCTAAAACATTTCATTTACTCTAGATTATCACCGACATAGCCGAATCATTTACCTGCAACCAATCAATCGTGCCGGGTATTATGGCGATGGTTATTATGTCCCAAGCACGGCGTTCCAGGAGTGTTTTCCACATGCGCCTGCTGCAAACAGAGAATTTCAGAGAGATAATGGTACACTTTTATTGTTTTACCAAAAACCTTGCTATAGGATAATATGAAGTTAACATTTAATTACTATTTACAGCTCAACCTCCTCCTCCGCAATCAACACCAGCACCACCGCCTCCGGCGCCCACCACTTCCTAAGAATTCAATAGAAGCCAGCCCAGAGAAGGCAATCTGGACCTTATTAAAAATAAAACAAAACAATACAGAACTGCTGGAACAAAATCAATAAAAATTTCATTTTTTAAAAAACTTTGTATTGCCAGGAACTCGCTTATTATTGCATGCATCACTCATTTGCACTGCAGCATCTGCGACAATGTGGATGTATTGGATTCTGAATTCTTAAAAAGGATGCGACTGGGTTCTATAACTTGAAAATGTTTGGTATTCGGCTTTGATTTTGAGAAATGTTATGAATCCTCTTGAGATCTTGATAAAATCTAAGCTGTCATGAAAGTCCATGAGAGCAATTTGTAAAGTATCAAGTTCACCGTCACTAATGACGGATGTAATTTATAATGTAACCTTACGGGCTTGTGAGCTCGTGTTTAATTTGCGTCATGGTACTAGAACAATGGGCCATGGGGTGTCCATTTGACATCAACTTGTCTTTTTTCCCATTCAGTTCACCTGGTTCCTAGAAGTACTAGACTATTTTTATGCAAGTTATCTAATTCAATTGATGAGTCACGTTCATGACCAATAAATCCCTGACTCGTCCGTTGTCATTTTAAGTTTTAAGTTTTAAGTCAAGTGCCCACGGGGTTCAGTTGTGCAGTTCGTCAAATGTTCAAGTGTGTTTTGAAATAACATTGGATTGCACGATGGGAGAGGGGACATAGTAGTTTGACAGAATAATACATTGGTGGATTTTCCCTAAAAATAGAAGTCGCAAACACCAGTACTACCACCGTCCATTTGAAACTCAACTAATAAAAATATAACTTTAAAAACTCAGCCAATCTCTTATATAAAGCTTCGCAAATTGTAAAATGCATTTAATTTAGTACAATGAAGTGCTGAGCTCAACTTAAATGAGCCACATACCTCTTCTACATCGGACTATTTAAAATCCGTTTCTACTATACGTGTCTTAGGAAAGTATGTATATTACCAATTGCGGAGAAAACACCCACGTCAATTATTTTCAGAACTCTTTACGAATTGTACTTATACTTCTACTAACCCATTGCAAATATTCCACCGGCCGCTCTACTGATAATAATAGTGACTGGAAAACTATCAGAATAAAAATCGACCAGGAGGTCCAAAGCATATTGAACGATGACTACAAGAAATTCATCGAATCATCGCCTCCTGCTTATTCGCCGCCAGAAGACCGGTAAGTTTGATAAAACTTATAGTAAGTTTTTTTTATTTTGTAACTGCATAACTTTACCGGAATTTTTTTTACTAGAACACAGTTTCCCGTTGTGGCTCTTTTGCTGGGGATAGTGGCTTTTGTCTTCCTCATCGTGCCTTGCTATGTGCTGAATTGTCATCCAGCTCTTTGTTCTAGACCTGAATTTAGATTAGCTGATAATTGTGAGGTCTACAGTTATTTTAAAACAAATAATTTATAGTTAATTCTAGCTAATTGCATGCCTGCTGTTTACTATATAGCTGGGGTTGGTTCTCCTGCTGCTGCCCGATCTTCCAATCTTGACGCATCTTTGCCATCGCAAATCCAATCAGAACCAGGGTTGGTGAACAATGCACCCGTTATGAACACAATAATAAGATTTGATCCACAATTTCTTGTTTTGGTAAAATATGTTTAATTACTACATTTAAAGCTAATTATAGTAACTAGATAAACTAATTCGAGTTATTTCTTTTACAGGAAAACGACCTGCCCCCTTCATATGAGACTGTAGTAATCTCATCATATTTTGGTAAGGTTTTTTAGGTGAATTAACGTAGCAAACGCTACCCGAGCTTGAGACCTGAGAGCACAATCCATTTACAATTTCACAAATATCCGGGATAATTCATTAGTAATTATTGATATCCCCGTTTTGTTTTTAGAACATGGTCCTAATCAAATGATGGCAACCCCGCCAAGCTAGCACTACTTCAAGCTCTCGGAGCTAGGATATTTGTATATATTATTATTGTAATTCAAGTGTTATTACTATTTTTAATTGAATGAGCATACGAATAGAATATAATTTAATAAATGAAGAACATGAACGATTCCAAACCCAGGGCTTTAAATGTTTTATCAGATCGCTTTGGTCTCTGGATAGCGGTTAATGTTTAATTGGCGTAATGAATCATTAATCTCATTAAATTAAGCATCCGACTGCATCAAATAAACTTAACCAATCAAAATATTACAGTCAAACTGCGAGCAGGTTAACTGCTGCTTGAGGATTACCGTGCATGCAACATTATATTTTCTCCCACCCTGTTGAAATCTTTTAGCACAATGGATTTGGGTTTATCTTGCTTTGCTTCTGGCGCATTGTGCTATTAACTTTGCCCAAAATAGTATAAGTGCAATAGGTCTCGTCGTACTGTATATTGATTGCACTGTGTATATGAAACATAAAAATGGATAAGTTTGGGTTCTTAAAAGTTCATTAGGGCATAGGGTTATCCACTTCTGTGAGTAGAGTAGCAAAGCACAGCTGTGTGTTCATTAATAATTTGTAAAGTTTTCATCGTTTTTGCTACAAGCAAGTAGTTGTGATAATTCTGCAGTGAGTGAAGTGCACAGAATTTTAAAACCGACTTTCGATGAAAGCGCGAAGTACACCGTATTTCTTGCGTCGTTTTACTCGGCACATTCTTCTTGTTTTAATCGGAGTTAATTTTGTTGGAAATTGTGTGAATGCAAAGATATCAAGCCCAGGGGTATGCACAGGGCGCCCTAATATTGTTTTCATAGTTGCGGACGATGCGGTAATATCCAAAATTGAGAATTGTAGTATTGGAATCGCACAAATACTAATTTTATTATTTAGGGTTGGAATGATTTTAGTTTTCATGGTTCACCACAAATCCCAACGCCAAATATAGATGCACTTGCTCTCACCGGGGTCATACTTAACAGCTATTACGGAGCCCCGTTGTGTACACCAACACGAGGTAATTAATTTGAAAATTGGCAATTCAAAAAATACTAAAACTATTCTTTGTACTAAAATACATTTTTCAATAAGGTGCAATATTAACCGGAAAACATCCAATACATCTCCGTATGTTCTAATTGAGTTACATCTCTAACCTTAAAATAGCTATAATACAAATTAATTGCCTTTGCCTGCCAACAGGTCTTCAACATTACGTCATTTTGGGTGGCAGTTCCGGTGGACTTCCCTTAGAAGAGAAGCTCTTACCACAATACTTGAAAGAATTTGACTACGCGACACATCTTGTCGGAAAATGGCATTTGGGTCACTCCAAAAAAGTTTATACCCCAACCTATCGTGGCTTTGACAGTCATTTTGGATACTGGCTAGGAAAACAGGATTACTATGATCATTTCGCACATGAGGGGGTAAAATTTAGCCAAATGCGAACGGGCTACTTTTATGCCTTCTTACAATCAAATTATTTGCAGGATACATGGGGATATGATTTTCGTTCCAATCTGTCGGTAAATTATGATGCCTTCGGAATATATAAGTAAGTACGCGACACTGCGCTTGTCATAGTCAACTGGGTTTGACTGCTAATGAGCATAAGATTTTAATTTTAGCACAGACGTATTTACTCAAGAAGCAATACGTTTAATCCAAGCTCATCCGAAGCACAAACCCCTCTTCTTGATGCTGAATCACATCGCACCGCATTCCTCTAATAAATACCAGCCACTACAAGCCCCTGAAGAAAACATTCAAAAATTTGCAAATACAATTCAGGAGATTCCCAGAAGAATGTATGCCGGTAAGACACAATCAGCAAACTAACTGAACTTCCATCATATGAAATTTCTGCACTCAATTTATTTGATTGTAGGAGTTGTGGATAAGCTCGATGAATCGGTCGGTCTTCTCGTAGCCGAACTTCTCCGAGCACAAATGCTGGACAACACTATAATTGTTTTCACCAGTGATAATGGTGGTGCTCCTCTGGGCTATGATCTCAACCAAGGCTCTAATTGGCCATTGCGTGGAGTCAAAAATACACTTTGGGAAGGAGGGACGCGGATTGCTGGATTCATTTGGAATCCATTCCTTCTTCCAAGCAGAGTTTCACGGGATATGTTTCATGTCCAGGATTGGTTGCCAACTTTATACGAAGCCATTGGTATTTGAGCAATCAAGAAGTCAACTTTTTGTAGTGCGGTATGAGTTTTACAAAAATTATCTGCAGGTGGAGACGTGAGTCGCCTCGGTGAAATCGACGGCGTTAGCCAATGGAGCCCTTTAAAATCAACTTTCACCAAGGCACACCCTGTGCGGACGGAATTCCTTTACAGTATTGATGATATTTACAATAATTCCGCAATTCGTATTGGCCCTTGGAAGCTAATTCAAGGTAATTTGAATGCTTAGTTTAACAAAGCAAAGTGCCACGCCACAAATCTGTCATTGTTTTTAGGAAATACGAGCCCTTTGGCGTTGGGTGCTGTAACCCGATGGGATGGTTGGTACGGCCCTTCCGGTCGTGACTCGAATATTTCAATTAGTAGCCTGATCCCTGCCATTTTGGATAGCATTGCAGGTCGGACAATTGCTAAATTGGGGATTGTATTAAATGTGACACACATGGAGGAAGTCCAAAAGGATGCGAATATCCAGAGTCAATGTATGCCCAAGGACATGGCGAATGATGGCTCAAATCCACTACCAGCTCTATGTGATCCGTACAACAACCCTTGTCTTTTTAATATTGACGACGACCCTTGTGAATTTCATAATTTAGCCAAGGACGAACCTTTAATTTTGGCAACATTATTGTCTAAATTAGAAGTGTATAATAAGACTGCGCTACCTCCAAATCTTCCTATACGGCATCCAGAGAGCAATCCAAGAAAATGGGGATATGTGTGGTCGAATTGGGAAGAAAACAGTTAAAACCTATACATGGAATTAATTCATTTTAGTTAACTCAATCATTGTGGAAAAAACCCTAAACTTGTCCAATGCAATAATGCTGACAAAATAAACCAGAATTAAACCAAAATAAATATTGTTGCGTGGAGTGTCGCAGTTTTTTCTCAATGAGTAATATTTGCAATTTTCCCTCCGCGAAATTTTAAAGAAGGAATTTCAAAATTAGTCGTTGTTTAGGCCGGTAACAGCTGCTGGCCAGGTGGCTGTAATTTCTGTTTAATTCTGTATTAATTAACTCTAGAGGTAACGAGGTAAGTGGAGTCGTTATTTCCTTGATTTGGGCGTGACAAGAGTTATTGTCGTTCAATTTGTTATTGTAGGAAGACGAGTTTTAAGATGTCAAAATTTGCAGAGGAATCCGGCGACTTCTTCCCACGTGATTGGAATTGCTTCTCTGACGCTGGCCTTGATCTAAGCAAGAAATCTATTCCAATCCCACCCTTCATGGCCGGGAAAATAATTGGTAAGGGAGGAACAACAATTAGAACCATACAACAAAAGAGTGGAGCCAAAGTGTATGTCTTCATGGGTCAGTCCCCTTCCGTCCGCATCACTGGAGCAGAGCCGCACGTCAAAACAGCTGAACAACTCATCCAAGATGTGATTGAAATGGGAAGTTGTCGTTGTAGTAAAGTCATTAACATTAAGTATTCACACATTGGAACTGTAATTGGAGCCAGAGGCAGTCACATTAAAGGTATTCAAGACAAAAGTGGAGCTCGAATCCATGTGAATCCTGCATCAGAGGTGAAGGAAACAGAGGATGCTCAAAAGGTATCTTCAGATTCGAATGTTCCTGTTGAGCTATTTGGAACCGATGAACAAGTTCAAAGAGCAGAAGAATTAATCCTGAACATAATCAGTGAAATGACTAACAAGTATGAGGAGGAAATGGGCCGACAAACAGGTAGTTGTCATGAATTTTTACAATTTTGAACCCTGAATTAGTACTGAAAATAGATGTGTTTGATTCTTTAGAGATGACTTTGCGTGGAAGGAAATTGAGGCTGGACCAACTTAGCCAAAATATAACGGGACAGGAATTATTGGATTTATATCCGGATGCTTATGTGATTCCAAAGATTTCGGTAAGATTTATTATTTTACAATATTACTTTGCGATTTAAACCTTTACTTTACCAAATTTACTTGATATAAACCAGATCCGTCAGGATGAAAATGGGAATGGAAAGTTTGCTACGTACACTTTTTCAACACCTGCAATTGCTAGTAGTTGGATGCATCATTTGGAAGGACAGAAGTTGGGTGGTCGGCGTATCGTATGCAAGTGAGAATTAGTCCAGGCCTGATTCCTCTGGATTCGAGTGATTGGTATATCAAGCTTTAAAATGAAGTCAACATTAGTCAACGGAGTTTACTTGTTGGTTCGATCATTCTATAAATTTAATAAAGTTTTCGCAAGTTTATACTAAGTTAAATCAATGGACGAGTTGTACTGTACACAAAATTCACTGCAATTTTAATTATACCTTGTAGTATAACTTAACGATCTTGTGCAATAACAAACATAACATTGTTCAAATATACACCGGTGGTTTTTTAAGTAAGTAAAAAGTAATCAATATTAGTACAAATTAACTTAAACGATATCTATAATACACTACACCCAAAATTTGCATGGTTGAGTGCAAATGAAGGCCCCAGCCAATAAACAATTCTCATCAGTCATTTTGTAATTTGTTTCATTTGTGTACCTCTTAAATGCAATGCAGTGCTCTAGGTCCCAGTGATTGTCAGGCTGTCCAGGAGCCCACCATGTCCTTGTCACTTCTGTTCCATCTGTCATCCACACAAATTCACCTTCATCCAGCACATCCGTCCCAGACGTCCAGTAGATTACGGAAGCCGGTGATCCTATAGAATTATTGTGGATTTTTTTTAGTAAAGTCAGTCATGTTAACAATAATCCTGAGAATTTAGAAAAACGCCAGTTAATTCTCACATTGCTTGCAGCAAAATGCCTATCTGTAGCTTAATGTCTTTGAGACTGAACTTAACTACTGAATTATATAACAAGAAATCATACCCGCTTCCTTCACATTTTGGACAAAAGTGTCGTAGTCCTCTTGGGTTTTAATGGATGCGAGTTCCGTCCCATTTCCAAATCGTTTGCAAGTCCGATATGCGTTGAGCCAAGTGACCTTAATTGGATAAAATTAGTATAAGGTCAAATTAGAATTTGAATACAACCTACAACATGGTTTAGGAAGAATGACTCACCCTGGATTTCTTGAAGACTGTTACATTACACCACCGGCTGCTGGCACTCGGATTATTATTTTCCTTGTTACTTTCTTCGGTTACGGTTACAGTCCCGGAGGGAATTGCAGGAACAACTGGTGCTGGAGCTAGTGTTGTTGTAAGGGCTGCTTGCGCTTGTGCCTCCAGCTGCAATTTCTGCTGGTGACTGGCAAGTGCAATCCGGTCAGCCAAAGAGTTGAACAATGTTGCTGCAGAAAGCACAGAATAATCGAAAATAAATTACTGACAAACAGACCTAAAATATGGGAAATCAATACAATTTATAAGCCAAAAATTACAATTTCGAAAATTGACTGTTACACATTTTGACAGTGAGATGGTCCCAAGTAGAATTAGCAAAGAAAACCTGGCTATCCTTGTTAAGTTTAATTCGGAGTACATTGTTAAGGCTAAATAGATTTGACGCGCGACTCCGAAGGGAATTGTTAGTTGAGAACGTGTGAAGTAAGTGTGAAGAAATACATGGGTCCATGGTATTTATAGAC
>JAAXYW010002339.1:0-15828 GCA_036851895.1 Orthonychiurus folsomi
GCATACCAAGGCGTAGCACTTTTCCGTCCGGTTGCTCGGGCTGCGCGCGGTGTGTGTGGCTGTGCGGTTGCGCGTTTCCGGGCGTGTGTGCGTATGGTAGCGGTGTGCGTTTCCGCCTTGTAATTAGGTATAATACAATCAAGACATTAAAACAAATCACAAGAAATTTGCTGAGGCCTATTTTTTAATTATTTTTTTAAATAACCTTGGTCCGCACGTCTCGGTCCGCAAATCTCGGTCCGCAATTTACTCGGTCCGCAAGACTCGGTCCGCAATTTACTCGGTCTGCACGTCTCGGTCCGCAAGTCTCGGTCCGTAATTTCCTGGGCCGCAAATCTCGGTCCGCAATCTTCGTAGAATCGTCCAAACCAGATGCAAAGCTTTTCCATAGTACTCCACGTCCACGCAATTTTGGTTTGTTTTACAACAACGCAACGTAATGTTCAAGGTGCGAATAACCCAAGCATTTGTGCTCATATTGTGAAAGTGTTTGTAAATATTTGTAATTGTATTATAATCCTAAGTATATATCGTTGGGATGAGAATGAATGAGAATGGATGCATATTTCAACCGTATATAAATCACCCATCTAATTCAAGGTTAGTTATGTCACATCATTTCGTAACACTGACAGAATCGCAGTCGCAGAGTTAAGATTACATGCTGACTTTTCTGCTAATGACGATTACACAGAACAGAGCCGTGAAAGGCGCGCATTAGGATTTACGTATTCTACACATTTCATAGATGCACTGCGAAAAGTGATAGCACTGAAGTTCTCCATTATGAAATTTATTTTTTTAGCTCAGACTTCAGAGTCTGAGCTGCGCTGCGCTGCGTCCTGCTTTGCTTTGCTGCAAGACTTAATCTAGTTTAAAAAGAATAGGACTGACTGGCTGGTGGCTATATGAAATATAACAAAATGTCAAAATGCGTTAATGGTTAATGGTTAAGGATTGAAACCATTGACTTGTCGAGATTAAATCAAATCCACTAAAATAATATGAAATATTAATAAAAAATATGGACGTTGGATGTCACACAAGTCACACTGATTTAAGGCAGCGATTTTCCCGTTCCCTGGATTTAAGAAATCAAGCATGCATGCGTGCGGTGGTGTTCGTCTGCGTCTGGTTCTGGTGGTGTTTGCGAGGCATTGAGAGATCGATCGATTCGCGGCGGCACTTCACTAGATTTACTTGAAAATAGTTAGAACATTGATGGTTTTACATGAAAGTGGGTTTGAAACTCTAACATCTGAACGGGCTCTAAATTATTTCAATCCTAATCCCCGATCAAATTGACAATGAGGTTAATTACAGTGCTGGAAGCCCTGTCCCATGCCGCTGGAGTTAGAATCCAAACCAAATCAGGCGATGTGAAAGATTCCCAAATCCTGGACTTGTGTTTGTGCAAATATTGTGAGAGAAAACTGATTGATCTTGCTATTTCCTATGATGAATCTGCTGAGGTGGACATTGTGGCTGACAACAATAAACTTGGAATATCCACCACCACCACCGATGAGAAATCAACTCAAACATTTTGTCTATCACCTGGAAGTGGGGATGAAAATACGGCGACGACTTTATTGGAATTCGGTGCGAGTGCGGATTGCAGTCAGCCCGGTAATTGGTGGCCCACGGAAGATGTTGATGTTGAATACCCGGAGATTAATTGTGGCATTGATAGGGCAGGTAAACTACAAGTTAATCAGTCAAATTCTAATGGTATAATTTCAGTATGAAAAATAATTGACCACAAAATTGGGAATATAATTTATTGTAAAAAAAATAAAAACACAGCCAACAACCCTAATTTTATTTTTTTAATTTCAGATCCCACCGTCATGATACAAATACGCAACTCCAAATCTAGAATAAATCAACCGGAAATGATCGCCAAAGCGAATCCGCTCGAAAACCTCCAATCTGAGCCTCAAATTGACCATCGAATCCCTTACGTTCAAATATCCTCCAACTACCCGCTATCAGGTAGAGCCTACTAGTATTTAAATACATATATTAATATAACAAAATGTCTTGATCACGGAAATCCTACGGATTAATTCAAATTTTTACAAACAGAAGCTGAAGTTGACCTCAACATGGTCAAAACCGAAATCGAGGTGGAAAGCACGTGTCAAGACTCAAACCAATTAGCAGATGAAGCTTTTCACAATGACAGCGACCATAGCCAAGATTTCGACGAGGGCGGCGATACTGATTGGACAGCTAATGCTCCTCAACAGCAACGGCTTGTAAATACTTCACAAAGGCGTGTTCCCCAAGGTAAATACAATGAACAAAATTGGCTTATTAAAGTCCATAACAGATAACAATAGTTATTTGTTTCGAACTCATTTCAAATAGCACGAGATCTAACCCGACACGTGGACTTATCCCCTCAGAGGCGGGAGCCCCCATTTGAATGTTTAACCTGCCACAAAAGATACGTATGTAAGGGAACCCTCATGAGTCATGCCAGAATTCATACGAGTGAAAACAAATACGCTTTCACGCAGTGCGATAAGAAATTTAAAAGAAAACGTAAGTTCCTGGTACCAATATTCTTAAAGTAAGAATCCTATTTACCGCTACAGGAAGACTGTTTACAGGAAGTGCGAGTGATAATACTACCGACGACGCAGAACGAATGGATGATGGAAGTTCACACTTGGAACTCGAACCAGGCACTTCAACACAACTCAGTAAAGACGATGTTCAAAGGCTGATATCACAAGGAAGCCCAAGAATTACGTACGTTCGCAAAGAAGGTGTTAGAGTTAAGTCGACTGTTTGGGAAAAATATAAAATTGTCCATATCGACGGAAGACCAACTGAGTTTGTGAAGTGCCTAAATTGCCACAAAGCACAAACCTGGAATAATCACCAAGGTACAACAGCAATGAATCGGCACAACTGCACCGGCGCCACAAAGAAATTGGCGAATAAATTGGAAGTTAAAAATGGTCAACCACTAATAAGTATATTTACGCAAAAGGCAGAACCTTCACAACTTGAAATTGGTGAACTCAACGACGAAATTTTCCTGGGACTAGCAAAAGACCATTAGGGGAACCGATTGAAAGAGTGGTGGACAATGAGAAATCTCGACGGGTAGTATGAATAATGCCACATCCCATTGTGATTTAGGGCTGATAATTGTACTGGATTTGGTATTTGTGTGAGATGGGGAGCGGCAATGATAACAACTAAACGTGCAAGGTTTTGCTACTTTTATATATGCAACCAGTAAATTCAGTTCAGTTATTAAAGAACAACACAATTTCAAGCCCTGGTGGTGATGAAAATTCATTCGTTTCCAAATTTTGCACCGTGTCAAAGTGCTGCATCTATATTTTATTAACAACGTTCCCTACATTGACGGCAAATGACGCATGTTGTTTAGATAATAAAATTGTTTACCTATTATTTACCCATGTGGCCGTGAGAATCTAGCGCCTGCGCACGCAATTGATTTCTTATAAACTTCCCAAGTTTAATTTCCGCTATTATGTTTGAAATTAGTGAAACACACAATCCCTGCAATTTTCAGCCCATTTTTCGTCTTCTTGTGCATTGAAATGCCTCGCGGCGACAAAAGTTCTTTGCATTAGACATTAGTAGGCACTAAACATTGCAGATTACAGCACGTAATTTTCATTCGTATTTTCCGTAAGCACATTGCACATCATCCGTGCTGTCCATGCCGTCTCGTCTCTCGTGCGAGCGAATATCCATCCTTTACACAAAAAATCAACTATACTCCATGCATCGCATCTTCGCATCACAAAACTTCACGTGTAAATTACATTTGGCAATGATTTTTGCCGGTCAAGACGGCAACAGTCGTAAGTGTGTGTTCGGTGTGTGTGTTCGTATTGTTGCTGTCGCGTCGTTCGCTTAGATTGTAATATTCAAATTTTATCATTATTTTATAGGTGTGTGTGTGCAGGTTGACAGGTTGCAGGTACGTGGAACGGAATGTGTGCGGCGTTATCATCCGTATTTCGTCGATTTGTTCGTTCGGGTAGTCAACTGCTGACTGGAGTTCATGGAAATCAACTGAGGTCAAGGTCAAATAACTCAGTTGTGCGTGCTCGTACTCCACTTCCAAGGACAAGGCGGTGGCGAGGATTAATGACAGTGGCGGCTCCAATTTTAATTGTGGGAGTGGGAAGTGGAATTGGTTATTATCAATTTGCATTGAAGGATGCGGAGAAACGACTGATTTGGCTCAAATTCAGCGGAATCACAAGATTTGTGAGGTGAGTAAACATTTTTAATCATTACGCAATTACCGCTGTGTATTTGACCTTCGTCCGTAATTTTGCTTTTGAAGGTCAGTCAGAATCGGAGGCACAATTACGGCTGACTACTGGTGGACACTTCGTGGATTGAACGAGTCGGAGGAGTCTTATTTTTCGGAATTAAGTGGTGTCCATTCCCGCGGCGCTCGGCGGATCCTGGAAGCGTGTTTACTAAATGGTGGTATTTACATCAAATTAGGCCAGGGATTAGTTAATATGAGCCACGTCCTGCCCAAGGAGTACATCCAAACATTGCGAATCCTTCAAGACAAATGCTTGCCACGTGGTCGAGGGGAAGTGGAGGCAGTTTTCATGGAAGACTTTGGAAAACCCGCCACGGAATTATTCGCGGAATTTGAAGACGCCCCAATTGCGGCTGCAAGTTTAGCCCAGGTGATGTTAATGTGACTTATGATAAATTATTGTAATGTAAGTTGTAATACGTAATAATTATAAGTTAGGTGGATTGTAACTAACTTTGTTTAACATATTAGGTATTTCGCGCGAAAACTCACAACGGAGAAGACGTCGCCGTCAAAGTCCAGTACATTGATCTCCGGGACAGATTTGACAGTGACATTTGGACGATTGAATTCCTCCTTGACATGGTGGCCTATTTCCTTCCCAAATTTGGGTTCCGTTGGGTGGTCGAGGATTTGAAAGTTGCTCTGCGCCAGGAACTGGATTTTTTGAATGAGGGAAAGAATGCGGAGAGATGTGCTCAGGAATTGAGCCATTTGCCGTATGTCTATGTGCCAAAAGTATTTTGGGAGCTTTGCACTCAAGTATGCGCAAAAACACATGTCACATTTTGCCACACATAATTTTGAAAATGAGGTACCTGGAAGGAACATATGTGCAAACTATTTTTTTTAATTTCCAGCGAATTTTGACAGCGGAATTTATAACCGGTACAAAAATCAGTGATATTACAAAATTAAAAGAGCAGGGCTTTGACCTCCGTGACATTGACACGAAATTAATCAACACATTTGCCGAACAAGTATTCCAAACCGGATTTGTCCATGCGGATCCTCATCCTGGAAATGGTATGTAAACCGAAAGCCACAATGTAATGTAAACCCGAAAGTAATTTCTGATACCGTAAATGACCGATTAAAATCCCGTGCCCTAATAGAAGCCCATGCTCGAATACAAGCCCAGTCTGTGGGTGGATTCTGAGAATAGAAGCCCATGCCCTAATAGAAGCCCCCCCCCCCCCTGTGAAAAGCAACTTGGTTGTTTTCTACCAATAAAACCCACTATTGCGCAAAGAATACACTACTTTGAGTTTGAAATTATTTATTAGAAGCCCGTGCCCTAATAGAACCCCGTGCCCTAATACAAGCCCGGCCTCGAGGTGTCGATTTTAAATAGAAGCCCGGGCCTTACGGTATCTCTTTTTGCAGTATTTGTCCGAAAATCGGGGAATTCCGATTCTACTCAGGCGCAACTCGTCCTCCTGGACCACGGCCTGTACGAAACCCTTCCTGATTCCATCCGGAAAAATCTGTGTAATTTATGGCAAGCTATTGTTCTCACGGATTACGAAGGGATGCAAGAATTCTCTGCCAAATTAGGAGTTACTGGTAAATTTTTAGCGCATAAGTTCTTGTATCTGCTATTGTGCGATTATGTAGTGCAGAAATATGCCAATTCACATTGCAGAGTACAGAATGTTTTGCATGTTCGTGTCGCTCCGCTACATTCCGGAAAAAGGATCCACTCGGAAATCCAACGAATTCCTGTCTTGGGCGGGGCCAACCGTTGCCGAGGAACAATACGCAAAAATGAATCCGGAAGAACGGCGCCGGATGGAAAACCGCTATCAAAATGCTTTTGAGAAATTAAACCAAACTATGGCGCAAATCCCCCATCAATTAGTATTAATTTTAAGGTAATTTTGACCGGGGAATTCAAATTTACTGGATATAATCTTATGTTAAGTTTTGTGCTTGCAGAAATATTGATACCGTCCGTGCAATTACGAAGGATCATGCGAGTGGAGTGGATCGCTATACGCTTATGGCACGGAGTGCGACGCGAGGAGCATTTACATCCATCAATTCCAAATTATTTAATAATTTCTCGGGCTATTGGCGAAGATTTCTGTTTGACTGCCGCCTGTGGTCATTCACAGTTAAGAGTAAGATATTTAGCTACTGTATAAGTTTTTTACATTTTATTGGTGGAATACCGTCTGTGATTTGATTTGAAATACATGTCTCGAAACATAAAGGCCAGTCAATAAATAGTTATATCCAACCGTTATTTCAAACAAAAACTTATTTCGCACACTTCCTACATGTAAATTGCAAACCAGTCAAATTTTAAACTTAATTTTGATCGAAATGAAATTCCTTATAAATTACTGCTTTAAATATAAATACAAATCACCATAATGACCTTACATTAATAGCAGGTAGCATCCATGGTCCATCCTATTCTACAATAATGTATGGTATATGTTTACGAGATCCGCAAATTTCAAATTTGGTGGTTACATGTTAATAAATTAGTAATACGAATCGTTGTTCAACACGTCCAATAAATCTTCGTCGTCGTCCTCGTCATCCTCGGATTCGCCAGTGTCCTCGTTCATGATTGCTCTGTTTTCTGCTGTGATCAGATCAACGATTGCCCTGAAAAATCAGATCAAAATTATAACGTAAAAAAACCCTTTGCTAACCGACTAACTCATACTTCAATAGATCTCCGTCCGGGGTTTTACGATTCCAAAAAGTTGGGCCCGGATTCAGAATTTTTCTCTCTAGGAATTTGTCCAAATGAGCACGCAGTCCCTGAATAATATTTAATTATACATAAATACAACACTACTAATGATGCAGCTATGTGATTACGTAACTAGCTAACCTCAATCATAACATGGATACTTTCTGGACAGTAAAATTTGATGGATTCATCCACTTTGAGGATGTCAGCATTATTCTCCTTCAAGAAATTGAGTTGCCCGCCAAAGAAAACAAGGGGGAGGGGTGACGCCATTGTTGTGTCGTAGAGCATAATGGAGGTTGTCTTCATTTTTTGATGGTACACAATGAATGGAGACTCGAAGGACTTTTCCCGGGCATTAACTGACTTCGGGTGAATCGTAACCCGCCCATCTTGCAGGGTGTAAGCGACCGGAAATTTCCTCATTTTGATTTTTCCCACATTTGGGTACAGGCCAGCACATCTAAATTTACAAACACATACTTTAATTAAAAGAGTAGAAGTATTTAAACAAATTTAATCTTAACTTACATAATGGCTTTGACCAAAGCATCATTTTGAGAGTTAGCGTTCATTTGGGGGTCCCGCCAATCCGTGGACGACAGGAATTGCAGATCGCGCAAATTCTGGGCAAATTGTCCCTTCAGATTAATCAGCATGTTGAGGGTGGACGCAGACATAAAATGATTGTAGCAGTAGTCCCGTTGATTCCCGCCAAATTTTGCATCTTCGAATCCTCTTATAGCCCTCGCCTATTAAAGTGCATTATTTTCAGTGTTTGTTAACCAAGTCCATTAATTGATCTTATGACCTAGACCTACCAACACAAGATGATCACTTTTACTGCCATCCGCGATCTCCTCCTTCACCTTGTCCACTTTTCTCTCTTGACCAAGCGGCGTATAAAACGCATCTTTGAAACTGAGGGAGGCCGCCACCGACAAAATCGGATCCAGACACGAAAAAATGGCGCCCAGTAAAATCATCCGCCCCGTCATCGGGTCCATAGGCAATTGGGCCAAATAGAAACCCAGTGGGGTCAAATCCTCATTTTCATCCAACGCACTCAATTGCCTGAGTCGAGCCACCGCCAAATCCACTGACCGTGGATCCGGTGGGTCCATGAGTTTTGAAAAAAATTCCCCCGCCTTGCCCAATTTGAGGCTCTTAATTTGAAGGACGACTTCCTCAAGACGTTTTCGAAGAACTTCTGGTTTCATAAATTCTCGGAGGGTGACTTCCCGTGCTTTTGTGAATAAGTGGTAGCAGACACCCGCCTGGACGCGACCAGCACGACCCCGCCGCTGTTTGGCATTTGCCATGCTCACCCATTCTGAGCTGAGAGTCTCAATGTTGAGGTCAATGTCAAAGTTCGTCATTTTGATCCGCCCACAGTCTATTACTGTGACAATGTCATCGATGGTGATGCTCGTTTCTGCGATGTTGGTGGCTATAATAATTTTTCGGACCCCGCGCGGCGGGCGATTGAAAACTTCCCGCTGATTCACCGTCGGCATCATTGAGTGCAGAGGAATTATGAGGAAGCGATCGCTGGAGAATTTCCCGGGTGCCGTCATTTGTTTGTGGAGATTTGATATGTTGTCCCATCCTGGAAGTAAAGCATGTCACATAAGTTAGTTAACTAACTACATTTCTCTAATGTCACAAACCTGGTAAAAACACAAGGATAGAACCCCCACTCGTATCCGAGGTGCAAATGTGAAAGATGAGTGCCTCAATTAAATCCAGATTCAATTCCTCGCATTCCGCTCTCCTGATTTGATTGACTGTTCGCGAAGAGTACTGCCCGGGACTCCTTTCCAATTTCCGAATATACGGCATAATGAAGTGGTCATATTTCAACTGCTCCTCATCGGCTGTCCGCTTAGATTTCCTTGACATTTTCCGCTCCGGATGAAACCGACTTTGAACTTTAGGCGGAAACATGAATCCCGAGCACATTTCGAGAACATCTTCCAAATGATACACGGCCACGGGATGAATGACCCCAGGAATGTGAAATCTGGGACATCCATCAAAGTAATTTTGGAAATGTTCCGCATTCAGTGTCGCACTCATCAGAATGACCTTCAGGTCAGGTCGCCGTGGGGCGAGGCCCTTGACGATGGTCAATAGGAAGTCGACGAGGACGTCCCTTTCGTGGATTTCATCAATAATTATGTGGCTCACTTGACTTAAGTAGGGGTCGGATTTCAGGTGCTGGAGGACGACGCCCGTAGTGCAAAATGTGATGGTTCCCCCGCGACGTTTGGGTAATTTGCTTTCCAGGCGAATGGAGTAGCCAACAGATTTCCCACCGACGGTTTCCCCTCTTTCTTCGGCTACGCGATGGGCGACAGAAATTGCACTGATCCGACGCGGCTGCGTACAAAGGATGTTACAAAGGGAGCCGTTTCCATCTTGGATCCAACGGTCAAGAATGAATTGCCCAACTTGAGTCGTTTTCCCACTTCCGGTTTCACCGCTAATGACGACAACCTTGAGAAATGGATAATTTTACTTTAAAACATTAGCATTAGCTAGTAGCTAATTAAGTTATTGCACCTCACTTGATTGTCAACTACGAGATCCACAATGGCCTCCGCACAATTAAATGCAGGCAAAGCTTTCTTATCCGCTAACCACAATGGATTTGTAGATGTCCTTGCAAATTCACTTTTAAGTTCATCATCCAAGGACCGGTCCCTTGAGTTCTCCAGGGGGCAGGGATGTGATAGAGATTCCGAGGTACGTGCAGACGTCGAAGCTTTCGCATTCGCAACCAAATTTTGAGTATATTTCCATTGAAAAGTTGGGTTCACTCGTGTGGCAGATACGGTCGGAGATGGCCTATCCAGTGGAAATGTAGAAGGGGTCGATGACCCCAGTTGATCCAAAAGCTCCGTTATGAACGCCCGGCGCCCTTCACTCAAATTCACACTCATGCTCTGTTAAAAAATTTAAATAATGAATGCGCAATTCTTAATTTATTGAAATTATAAACTTTGGGGACTGATTTCGCACTTACGGCAGCAAATAAATTCATCCTTCCTGCTTTTCTAGTTGCACCGGTGGGGTCCGCGGCTAGATTTCGTTGGATTTGTCGATCCCGATACCACATGCCGATAGCTGCACCTCGTAAATGTCTGGGTGGTCGATTTGGATTCTCTGCTGCTGAGCCGTCGACCCGGTCACGGGATGAACTTCGAACTCTCCTACTGCTGTGACTGCTGGATCTGTCATCCGTTCGCTCCCGCCGACTAAAATGGCCGTAATTTCCTCCAGTACCCTCAAAAGTGTCTTGGCCGGAACGACTGTCAAAATTTGAGTCGGTGCGATGACCTTGACCTCCACCCCGAACGCGTCCTCTTCCACGGCCATGACCGCCGGATCCTCCGCCACCTCGACTTCCAAGGAATCTGACCCTGGAGTTCGAAGAACCGAATCCCCTTCGACTATATGCTGACATGATGACGTCGCCTATAGATTTGGAACAATTTATTTAAATAGTTTAATTATTTGTAGTTAGCAATATTTTTGGATTTGATTTTGACTCACTAAACGCACTTACCGATCCAACTGACTACTTCACCGTGACTAGGACAACATATAGGCTTAATTTTATGATCTGATTAGAATTTAGCCTGGAGATTTAGAAGAGGAATAATGAATGTACATCGGAGATGACGTGTCGAGTCGAAGAAATTGATAGAATTTATTTCAGGACGGCGGCGAGGCGCCACTGCAATTTGAATCAAAGTCCTGTGCAGGCATAGAGAAAGTCCGACCGAATTTGTACTACGAACGTACACAAGAAAAAAATGCGAATTTGTATTTGCTATTGCTGTATGTGGAATATAATTCACATTGTTAAATTATAAACGTCCCTTATTCTTGTTGTGTAGTAGTTTAACGTCTGATTCCCTGTAACAATACGGGCTAGGCCACATTGATTCATCAACAGGTCCAGACGGGGAAGGCGATCTATAGGGACAAATTGAAAATGTTAAATCATTAACATTTACTTTTATGCTTTTCATTTCCATCTTGAGTGCTTGTTATAATTCTCTACTCCAATTGAGCAATTCTCACGCGGCGAGTACAAAAGCGGATGACTTATTAATAAATGTTAGTCTCTTCACAAGTTCAGTAATAACAAAAAAAAGGAAACCTAGCCGGATATACGAGGATTTACGCGGAACACCACCATACACTATTTTCTACGATTTATGTTAAATTGGAAGGTTTAGATTTATGACATATGGCTTAGCATTAGCTCAATGCCAATGTATTACTAAATGTGTTTATTGAGTTTTACTTTGAAATCGCTGACGTCAAATTCATCACTCGGTAAATATTATTTAGCAGAGCCGTGCGCGCGGTTGTTGGCGCGGTATGAGAATCATTTTCGTCAGCAAAATTGCAAAACAATTACGTACGTACGAATCGTGACTGTCAATTTGGCTGGCTTGGCATTTCATTGATCATGGTAGACTATAATCCTTTTAGTTGTTATTAGCATTGGCTAATGATGGTATTGATTTATTGTTTGTTTTATTTTGTGCAATTACGACGCACTAACATTGTGCAATTCGGGGATTTGCTTAGCATGCCTGCCTGACAATTCAGTGGTATCCGTAATGAAATTCACATTATCCCGTATGTTTTCTCACAGACACTTGAATGAACTAAAAACAACTCCTTTTTTATTCCAAACATTATACTAATTGTAAGCAGGGCTGGGCATATTACATTGGAAAGTAATTGCAATTACAAATTACACGTCGTACTGCAATTACAAAATTACAAATTGGCGCCTGTGTAATGGTTATTACATATTACAAATTACATTTTTCTTTCCGTGTGATTCAAATTACAAAATTACAAATTACACTTTAATTCTATGTAATTCAAATTACAAATTACTTATTACAAAAATGTAATCTGATTACGCAATTCGAATTACTTGTAATCTAGATACAAGTAATATACCCAGCTTTGATTGCTAGTAGCCAAATTATGCCAAACACGCGTAGCTATAGTTGGTTAGACACTTTAAATTTACCTGTCATGCGTGACGGAAATCGTGCATGTGGTCACAAATAAAACACACATGTTTAAAACTGGACTTTTGAGTACTTGAACGTGCGAACGAACTCTGCTTCCACTTGAATTTTGGAATTTTTATGTCTCCCGGAATGGCTTGCCTGGATTAAGGTTTACAACTAATAATAATAGCATTACTAATTTACTACATGCACTCATTCCGACCAAACAAGTCATCATTATTGTAAATAATCTATTTGCAAGGGAATTTGCCAACGTCACGGTACTTGCCATAAACCAGATCAGAAATGAAGTGAAACTTTCTTATCTTATTTCAAAAATCTGAAATTTATTTTTCATGAAAAATATTCAAAAGTTTTATCGATTTTTCTTTGTAAACAGCTAATTTACTTTTTGAATTTCTTTATACCGGTATGGTAGCTTGTGATTAAATGCAACGATGAGAAAATTCCAGCAAAAAAACAAACGGAATCAAAATCCCATGAAGCTGAGATTGCGGAATTGGTGTATCAAATTAGCACGAAAACAAACAATGTGATTTGCGTGATCTCATCGTGCGGCGTTTGTTGTGGGTTTGAATGGAATACGCAAAATAAAGATTACAGATTTAACGAGGAAACCAAATATTTAATCCCGTCAATCGCGCACGTACATACATCATCCGAACAATCCGAAGTTCAAGTTCAATGTATTTAATAGCGTAAAACATAATAGACTGTTTGCGCCACTCTTACTTTTGTCGAGTAACTTTTGTCGACTGGAGTTTGGAGTTAAAAGTTAAAAGTCAAACGTCAATTTCTGCGCTAGAGATTGCGCACGCTAATTTTGAACATTCAAGTGTATAGCTTACTTATGCGCAATACAAGCCCGCCAATTTCAAAAATTGCAAATCCACACGTAATATGTGAACGAGCCCTTATCACTATAAGTTATAAGTCAAATTCCGACTTTTGGAGATGACTTTTGAGTGCCATCAATAAGTCAACTTTTGACTTATGGAGCGACTTATAACTTTTTACTTTTGGCCAAAAGTCATAAGTCAAAAGTTACTCGACAAAAGTCAAAAGTAAGGGTGGCGCAAACAGTCTAATGTACATAGGCAAACTTGCAATTTGCAAATGATCATGAATGAATGGTTTCGGTTCTAGGCGACAAAACCAGGATTTCTTGTTAATCAGTAAGCTCAGCCGAATTTTTATTATTAACCATAAATCAAGATAACAATGAGAATATGATATATAAAACGGACGGTACTGGGAAATTTTTCAGTTCTACTGCTTACAGATTGACTGCAGGCAGTTATACCAAGTTAAAAATTTATTTAAATAAAACCAAACTTTCATTATGGACTGTTTTCATAAAATCCCTATTGTATTTCTGCTCCTAGTGTCCTTTACGGTAACTAACATTAGTGGCAAGCCTCACCTTCTACGGTTTGACTGCTCAGGGAAACCTAATGGATTGTACCCAAATCCAAATGATTGTTCCACATTCTTCAAATGCTCGAATGGCTATGATTACCTGTACACATGCCCTGCGAATTTGTAAGTTAAATTGAATTACAATTCAGCACATAATTTGGAATATTTTTAAGATGTATTAATGCTAACACCAATGACCATTAAACAGAGTGTTCAACCCAAGTACACTTACTTGCGATTATCGATACAATGTTCCGGAATGTAGTGGGGAAAGCAGCACAAAAACAACAGCACCACCTACAACTACAACACAAGTACCTACGACAACACAGGTACGCACGACAACACAAGTACCTACAACAACACAAGTACCTACAACAACAGAACAACCTACAACAACAGAACAACCTACAACAACAGAACAACCTACAACAACAGAACAACCTACAACAACAGAACAACCTACAACAACAGAACAACCTACAACATCTACAGAACAACCAACAACCTCGGCTCCTACTCTGCCAATAGAGCAGCCAGGGGAATTCGACTGCTCTGATAAACCTGATGGCTGGTACCCAAATCCTGATGACTGTCGCACATTCTACATGTGTTCAAATGGCAACACGTTCTTGATGAATTGTCCAGCGGGTTTGTTCTTTCATCCAATCAACCTCATTTGTGACTACCCGGAAAATGTTCCACAGTGTGGTTCAAAACCGACGGAAGCCCCTGTCCCGTCAACAACAGAGGATTCAAGCCAAAATCCTTGCAATGGGAAACCTTGCGGCAATTACCCAGATCCAAGCTCCTGTGAAAAGTTTTACACATGCTCTGAGGGAGATGCGGAGTCTAAGACTTGCCCTATACCTTTGGTATGCTATTAAAATAATTAAATGAGGATTAATATGTAAAATACATTAGGTACTTTCCTGTAGGTATTCAATCCCGAAATACAGTTGTGCGACCTGTTAGAAAATGTGCCGTCTTGCAAAGAAAACCCATGCAGGGGAAAACCATGCGGAAATTATCCGCATCCATCTGATTGCACCCAATTTTACAAGTGTTCAGACGAAGAAACAGAATGGAAATCTTGCCCCGTGCCACTGGTGCGTGAAACAAGCACTTCAATGAATGAATGGCGAATTCCTTCGGGTTTCTAAATTAACTAATAACCTCTCCTTATATTATATGCAGGTATTCAATCCAGAGCTTGAACTGTGTGATTTATTGGTTAATGTACCAACTTGCCAACCCACTGAAGTGCCAACAACGCTAGCACCTACTCCTGAACCAACAGATGCACCAACAACGCTGGCACCTACTCAGGAACCAACAGATGCACCAACAACTCTTGCACCAACTCCAGAGCCAACGGATGCACCAACAACGCTAGCACCAACTCCTGAGCCAACAGATGCACCAACAACTCTAACGCCTACTCCTGAACCAACAGATGCACCAACTCCCGAACCAACCGATGCACCAACAACTCCAGCGCCAACGGATGCACCAACAACCCTAGCACCTACTCCCGAACCAACTGATGCACCAACAACACTAGCACCAACTCCAGAACCAACCGAGGTACCAACAACGCTAGCACCTACTCCCGAACCAACAGATACACCAACAACACTAGCGCCAACTCCTGAACCAACCGACGCACCAACAACTATCGCACCTACTCTAGAGCCTACAAATGCACCAACAACTCTTGCACCTACCCAAGAACCAACTGATGCACCAACATCTCTAGCGCCTACTCCTGAACCTACAGATGCACCAACAACCCTAGCGCCAACTCCAGAACCAACGGAAGCACCAACAACGCTAGCACCAACTCCAGTACCAACAGATGCACCAACAACGCTAGCACCTACTCCCGAACCAACTGATGCACCAACAACACTAGCACCAACTCCAGAACCAACCGAGGTACCAACAACACTAGCACCAACTCCAGAACCAACCGAGGTACCAACAACGCTAGCACCTACTCCCGAACCAACAGATACACCAACTACACTAGCACCAACTCCAGAACCAACCGAGGTACCAACAACCCTAGCACCTACTCCCGAACCAACAGATACACCAACAACACTAGCACCAACTCCAGAACCAACCGAGGTACCAACAACGCTAGCACCTACTCCGGAACCAACAGATGCACCAACTACTCTTGCACCAACTCCAGAACCAACAACGCTGGCACCTACTCCTGAACCAACTGATGCACCAACAACACTAGCACCAACTCCAGAACCAACCGAGGTACCAACAACACTACC
>JAAXYW010002340.1:0-15827 GCA_036851895.1 Orthonychiurus folsomi
AGGGCAAGTAATGTCAAAGGAAACTTACATTTGAGACAAAATAACAGTAAATTGGAATCAATGGATTCCCTCGACTCTTTCATACAAACTACATATTTGTAAATCAAAATGAATGAAAACCTGCAAAACAAAATACCGAGTAACGCTGGAGACAAACTTTTCTTCAAGCTTGGAAAACATTGTAGTAAAATTATTAGTATCCACAATAGACAAATGGTGTTTGGTCATCATTTCCCGAACACCTTGAGCCATTACTTTCACAACTGGTCCAGTCGGCTTTCACGGTGTAATATGGAAATGTCATATTGTCAATAATGATTAGGCGACTCTTGTCTTGTCAAGTAATCATCATGTCCATAAATTATCGCTTGAAGTCCAGTAGCATTTCGACAGTTTGTATAATGTGTACTGTTGAAGAGGTTTAAACAGCTTACGCATATAGTCAATATTTGTAATTAGTGTAGCAAAAATTTTGGCAGTGGTTGCAGTGCAGTACGAGGAGAAATAAAAACTTGGTCATCGGGCTGAGGCTATCCTGTCGAATGAATTAAAAAAAATGCGCACAGGGTTGAGCAGTGAAGATCTGTCTGAAGAACAATAAATTCACTTTTCTCCTCATCTCTCACAAAACCGTGTTCATGGAAATTGCTTCAATGCTCTCAGGTTGCAAGCGTCGGAAACTGTTTCACTATTTCAGTGGCAATAAGCCCAACTTAAAACAGCCAACCAGATTTGCAAGATTAGTTGCATGAAATAATTTTCTTTCTGCTAACAAACTTCTTGACAAAGCTTAAACATGTAAGGATAACCGGAATCTTAATAGGTTAAACTTTACATCAAAGGCGTTTAATGTTTTACTCACAAAGAAAATAATTTCGCAATCGTCAGGCAGAGAATTTCGAAAACCTTGTAATTATTTCCGTCATTAATTTTATTTGTATAAAAGCACTGTCTTCCGGGGAAAGACGTCCCCAACGCCTGCAAAACTGTTTGATTGTCTGGACCGCTACGTCAACAAGGTTTTTAGCTTCCGGCAGAAGGAAGCTGAAAATTTTTATGCATTGCTTATGTTTATGCAATAACTCAATCCAACCAAAATGGGATAAAACGCCAACAATTGTTTAAGGATGCTGTTAATTCACAACAGTGTCATACAGCTCTGGCAGCATCCAAATTTCTTTGTTCTCGGGCACAGTGTATTCAAAAAATAAAATTACTTCTTTGTGTGTTCTGCTTGAAAGTTTGAAAACCTCAAGGTGAATGTCTGCAAATTGTGGGCCAATGTAGCCGACACTGCCGGATCCCCACCGTGGACAATGAATTCGATGCTGGTTTTTGTCGAGCACCAATTTTCCACAATAAGAGCATGAATGGGTCTGAAACTAGAGGTAGAACTAAAAAAAATGAAACTAAACTGGCGTTGTAAATCGCAAACAAAATCAAAATGGTACCTGACAAACATGTGAGCCCAACTGAGTATACTTATGGGCAGTAAAATCACATCCATTGACTGGGCAAGTTAAATGTAAATTCGTGAAGTTATAAATTGTAAAGTTCGGTTAGTGAGCAAAACCCAGCTCTTACCGTTGACTTTGTTAAGGAATTTCCGCGCTTCATTACAATTAAACAAATGAGGCGAGTGCCGTCGTTGGAGCAGATCACTGAAGTGCAATCAGTCCCCTCAGAGTCAAGTTGCAGAAATGTGTTCACTTAAATTTAAATTGATTTCAAATCGCCCCGACCTACTTGCTAAGGTCCAGGAACAAACTATTGGGCTACAACCACGTTAAAAGGTACTTGATAATATATCAAACCTTATCTGATAAAATCGATATGCAATTGTTTTATTTTGCTATCATTTAGCTAAACATGGTGGCCAAAAGCACTCATCGAACACGGTGATGACTGCCTGGCCAAGTTTATGAAGCACAACAATGAATACCTGTACAACTCAGAAAAAAATTTGGCTGGACACTTCCGACGGATGTTTTTCAGACGACTGTTTTGATGGATCTGACTGCGGAATATGCGCACATGCACATTCGGACCCAAGGAAGCTTTACGGTGGTAAAATATTAAAATTGGCAACATGGCTTGCAGCATATGAGGATTATTGCCAAAATCCTCCATCAGTGTTTGGCGCTGACCTTTCGGGCACTGAGCCGGATTTACCGATTACATTTCAATCCGCCTCTGCCACTTGCAAGAAAGCAATTCTATCGGTCGGTTGCTCTTACTTCCAGTTTTTTAAATCAACTGGTTTCTGGCTGATTTGCAACATGATGAATGTTTCTACACAGACAGCGGCCATTCTAGAATGTACCTATTGTGGCAGATGGGTCAGGAATTATTCCTTTTCTCAAATATTTTTTTATTCTACCTGTAATATTCATCCACATTAACTAATAACTTCCAAGGAATGCCTACATGATGCATTTAACTTAGGTAAACGAGCCAGGTCCAAAATGCACAAATAATATGGGACATAAGTTTTGGGGTGCGACACCACCGTGTCAGCTTTCCCCTAAAAATTGTAAGCAAACGTCCAGAGTACCTTAAATTCTCAAAACTGCCTGTGTCTAACAAAGAATATTAGATATGTAAAGTTAATTACAATTATAAACTAAAACCGAATCTGTCCGGAGAATTAACTTCCAATCAACTGGTGCACCAGCCATGATAGTAAGATTCCAAATGTCAACTGACGTCCATTTAATCCTCAATCTCCGTTGTTTTTACAATAGGGAAGGTCCTTTACTCAAAGCTATTCTAAAGTCCTCATAATGGTACACCACTCAGTATAGATTACCAAGACATTTACAATAGAACGACCTATTCACATCTTACAGCCCACTCCCATTCCACTCCCAAACAATTCCCGGTGATTCAACTCCAGACCATTCAATCCCTCCAAATCATCCCAATTCCATCCCAACTCCACGCTAACCAAATTATATATTCCCATTCCCCTGCTCTATTTAATCAAGCCATATTCACCGACCCATAAACTAAATAGTCCAATGGCAATCCAAAAACAATACACTCAAATTCCCTCTACCCTTTCAATCCATGAAGTGCACATGCCCAATAAAATTAATTAAGTTATGCTAACTCCAATTATCGATTCCAATTATCGGCCCGGGCAGATAGTTACAGATAGACACAAACTGACCAGGATGTTGACCGGGGTTGGTCTTTGTTGTTTGAGGTGTGTCCTGTTGAGACATCATGGCTGCGGCGGTGAGGAGAAAAGACGGCACCTCCACCAGTTGTGGGAGTAGAAAATGAAGGGAACTCACACAGGTTTGGTCACGGGTCAAAGGGTTCAAATGTGGATATATTCAGGGGACTTGAAATGGCCAGAGGCCAATAAATAAAAGGGGAAACAGAGTGTCTGCTACTGCTGCTGGCTGGGTCGATGGTTAAGGGATGAGTGAGTGTGGAAGTGCCGGATACGGGTTGAATCCCGTCCGTATGAAGGTAAAAGTAGGCGCAATATTTAGTAGCCTCACATTGTTTATTTCTTGTCATGCAAATGAGTAATCCTGGGATAAACTCCTGCCTTTTCAAAGTTGTGGAAAACATTACTATTGTTTTGTAGTGTGTTGTATATAAGAACACCTGGCACCAATTCCCTATAAATTTGCTACGCAAATGAATAAACTGAAGTAGTTTTACTCTACAGCTTGTTTTACTTTCATGCAAAGTAATATTGACATTACACATACAAACCGTGTATACCTAATATGTACATATCAAGAACAGGCGAACATAAATAACTCATTGGTTTAATCTAATACTTCTCCTGATTTAGGAATTGGTGGTCGGATCTAGTGGGGGAAGTATGCACAAGGGCTGCAGTTCCCCCCAGGCCGGGCCGATAGCAGAAACATTGGGAATTCGGGGTACGTTTTTTGCAACATTGTACGATCGATACGAGAAAATAGTTTTTGTAGCATTCCTGGTCAACTCGTTTTCGGGTTTATCGCCTCGAGATTCGTCTTGGTTTTGACTCTTTTAAAACATTTGGCAGGGAGTCCAACCATTTCCTGAACTTTTACTTTCTGAAGAGATTTAGTCAATATGTCAGCCAGCTTTTTTTCAGCTGGAACGTATTTAATTGAAATGATGATCTTTTCAACTAACTCTTGCGTGTAATAGAATTCAACGTCAAAATGTTTACTCCTTCCATGTTTTTCTGGGTTTTTAGCAATTCTAATGGTGGATTGATTGTCGTCCAAAGTCACTGTTGGTTGCTTTTGCTCCGGGTTCTGACAAAACTTTTCTCAACCACACACACTCGCGGGCCGACTCATACAATGCGATGTATTCAGAGTCAGTGGAACTTGTGGCAATAATACTTTGTTTCTTTGAGTTCCAGGTTACTAGGAATCTCGCTAGAAGGTAGGAGTAATTGGATGTGGGTTTCCGATCGTATCTATCCCCTCATTAGTCCGCATCCGAGTATCCACAGTATCCCGTCTGAATTAAGTTGGAATTTCTTTTCAATTTAATTCCGTAGTGGGTTATAACCTTAAATATCTTAGGAATGTTTTCCCCGCATTGTGTTATTCTCCATAGCAGTTCATAAATCCCGCGAGTTTTCCAACAGCATACGACAAATCCGGCTTTGTTAGCCGGCAAAGGAACAGCAGGGATCCAATTAAAGACTGCACAGAGAATTCTTCATCTACCCTTTCAGCTGGGAGTAAGTATAAATGAGGTTGGTTCGGGGCTGAGGCTGAGCACGGCTTACGCTCACCCAGCCACGATTCATGGAAATGTCTCAGTATCTGGACTTGAACCAATAATTCGTCCACAATTCTAAACATTAGCCAGAATTAGTTAACTTTTATTTTAATCCCGATTTTGCCACTTAAAATTATTTAACCCAACAACGCTTTGCAAACACTTTTGTAAAGTTTGGTTCGTGTGGCAAATAAAATTAGGCAAACAAAAAGGTTTTGAAGAGCAGAAAAGTTTTTATTAGATTCAGTTACATTCAAAGGCCGACGCTCGACTAACTTAATGCATGACATTTTCTTCTCCTAAAATATAGAATAAATAACATTAGGCGAGTAAAAGGTACATCTGTCCTACCCGATCCCTTCCCATGGTAAGAAGGACATTTGAACTTGAACCAATCTTCACACACAGTGCGGTTTCAAAGCATTTTTCAGTTATTCAATACTTTGTAAATTAATAGTCACGTAATACAAAATTCGAATGTAGCTATATAGTTTAGTCTTTAGTTACAACGCAACAAGCAGTTGACTCAAAATTAAGCAAATGGAAAATAAACAGATGTATTTGTTTAATTTATATTTAAATAAAATTATTTCCACCCAATTGCCGAGGGTTGGGTTAGGGCTTTGTCAATATATCTCGTTATGTACCATTTCGAAGTTTTTTGGAATGGTCGACGTAAATCACAGCATCTTTGTTAAAAACAGTCAACCACCACTACCGGTAATTGTTGGATCGGAGGGTGAGAGTCAAATGACGGTTTCTGTATTTGCTAATTGAAAAAGACACGCTCGTTGTGTACATAATGGGGGATGATCCTTTAGCTCTAAATTAGTGATTTCAGATTGTACGATTTTGTTAAAAGTTGTAATCTTACATGTATACATTTTAAACTGAACTTCAACAACAAATTTTGTAAAATTCATGTGTATATTTTGGTGGTAATCCAATCATTACAATTCTAGCGCTATCAAGAGTCAAACACGCAAACCTAAAACACTGTAAACCTTGTGATTAAACGCAAATTTGAAAACTTATAACCTACCATTATTACCTTAAATTAGTTTGTTGTTTAGCATGTTTAAACGTCAATTAAAAGTGTTTGTCATACATGCATTAAGAAGTTCGTCACAAATTGTATTACAAAATAATTTGATTTTAGCTAATTTAATATGCGAATATGCGTTAATAACTTAATGATAAGATATTTTGAATCTATTTGTCAGTGGTACATGTAATAGCGTGTCCTTTTTAACTAATTTTGCATAGTTGACAGCATAGATAACACTCGGTTTCCAGTCAAGCAACAATTATGGGGCCCCGACGAAGAAGACATACCTCAACTTTGCCCTTTCCATGTTTTGTTTGCCATAGCAACTAATTTAGAATTGGTCGCAGGGTGGTTCGAATATTTTTAGAGGTGAATGGCCTCTCCTTTCATGCACGGATTTGAGGTATGTCCTTTTTCGTCTCAGCGCCTTTAAAAAATTTTGAACCACCCTTTTTTGCCAAATTTCAGAAAAAGTTGTTGATTTTTGCGAGATAAACAAAAAGTGATTTAAGGTTTTAGGTATGTCCTTTTACGTCTGGGGCGCACAATTAACGGTAACAATAAAAATTAACCCTGAATCAAGTCAACAATCATTTGATTTCCATGAAGAAACAACCAGCTCCAAGAGCTAAGAAAGTGGAGGTCATGTCAATTGGAGTGAACGACATGAATATTTTTGATGTGGCCCAAAAATCATTTACTTGTCAGTCCAATTGCGTAGGCAGTCCAAGTCATGATAAAAACTAGCACCCGCAGCAGCAACCTGAATGAATACACATTGCCATGACTAATTTAAAGATTAAATTAACGTCTAATTAAGAAGTAAGCAGGAAATGCCGCGATTTGAATAATGCTGGCGATGATTCCAACTGATCACCCGGCCGCTTTGCTCCATAGAAGCATGTCACTGCATCTAATGTACAGGCAAATGACTTTCCCTATCATTTCAAGAAATAGGCATGAAGTCAACAGTAAGACAAGTCCCATCAAAACCTTCATTGAAAACAAAATACTAATAAATAGATGCAATCGCGTCAAAATTATTTGAGCTGTAGTTTTTACAAATAAAGTTTCACACATTGGCCACCTTTATAAATAAAGGCATAATAACTTGTCAAACTTGTACAATTACGTTTTTATTCGGGTGCGTACTAGTGTATACTCACCAAAAAAATCACAGAAATGATAAGAATGGGTGCAGGTATGATGGATGGGACTCACTGATGTAGTACGACGGAGCACAGCATGTTTAAACTCACCAAAACCTCACGTATTAAGTGCCAAATTTGAGACAAGCAGAGGAGTTGAATTTTGCAAATTGGAAAACAAACTGCGCTATCAAAAAGAGGAATTGATGCATGCAATTTGAGTGCCAGTTCAAACTTCTTGTTTACAACACCGTAGTGCGTTTGCTTATAGTAGTGACAGGGTACAATCTGCTCACATGGAAAGGGCATCTCCATTTATTGTAGGGGATCTGCATGTGTGGGAAGATCAAATGAATGAAATGCAATTATAACTAATCACAAGCAAATTTTTGCATTGTAATGTTCATATTGTAGTTGTATAGTTGGACCGACCTTCAGATTTTTTGAGTGCAGCCGAAGGGTTTTGGTGCAATGTGGAGGCAAGTGCACTTGTGTGTGCGGATTTGAGTGCCAAGTTCCTAAATTCCTTTAAAACTGAAATATAAACCGAAATCAATAATGCAAGTTACGTTTATTCAGTGGATCCTGTTGTTTGATGGGACAAAGCGTTCTAATATTTGATCAAACTTCAACCTAAAAAAACTAAACCCGAACATGGAGGTAAACTGAAAATTCATTTTCCATAATACACAGATCGGTTGCCGAATAATTAATCGGAATCTTCACCTAAAATAGTTTAACATTATTTAAATACGTGTGCTCCCGACTAGGCAATGCAAATCAACAAGGGAATGCAGGTGGCCGACTCGCTGAGGGTCACTGCAAGGATTGAGGTTTCATTGCTCAGGTTAGTTTTAACATGACGATCGGTTTAGTTTCTTTACTGCCGTGAAATTCCTATGCATTCATGCATACATACGAATATGCTTATTGATTACTTGACATTATCATATCATACACATGCTAAAGCCGAATGTTTGTGCCTGTATCTTTTATTTTCTTCGAATCTACTGAACCGTTTTTGGATGTGTTTTTGTATTTCAAAAAATAGAGGATATATATCACAAATTTTACATTTTAATTAATTTTCAGAATTATGTGCTCTCCCTAATCATTGGCTAAATATAATCTGCTCAAGAATGTAGCTGCGATTACGACAATCCACCTCAAAAAGCCAAAAGCAAACAATGGATCCGCGAAGACAGCTCCAAGAAAAAAGGTCCAGCCAAGGTACAAATCCCACACTGCAAAGATTCCCGTCCACAATTGTAACTTCTGCCAGAAAGTTTTTTATTTTAAAGAAAAGCCTTACTCAGCACATACGACTGCACACATGCGAGGTTTCGTTCAAATGTAATGTATGCAAAAAGCCATGCACAACTTCCCATTCGCTCAAAAGCCATATGCTGACCCATTCATCGGATCGAGAGATGCACAGTCCCAGTAAACACGTCGCGTGTCACTGTGCGACAAGAAATTCATCAGAACCAGTAATTTAAAATCTCATGCCAAAATTCATACTCGTGAGAAGTCGCATATTTGCAAATTTTGCAACAAAGGTTTTAGCAAAGCCACCAGTCAGAGGAAAACCCTGCACCACACCCACGGATCTCAAACATCATATATTGACTCATTTGGTTGACTGCGAGAAAAATCACGCTTGTAATATTTGTCAAAAGGGATTTGGCTTTAAGGCAAACTTGGAAAAACATGAGATCACACATTGGAGAAAGGCCTTATATTTACAAGGAGTGTGGGAAATCCTACCTAGATAAACAAAGTCTGAACATTCATGCACTGATCCACACTGGCATGGAGAGGGTTAAAAAATTTGAATGTGATGTATGTGGCAAATTGTTTCCAAGATCCTACAATCTAGCACAACACAAAGTGACACATGAAGAACAAAAACCATTTAATTGCAAGATATGTGACAAAAGCTACAAACTCAAAAGCACTATACAAACTCATTTGACTACACAAATTGCAGACAAACTCTTCAAATACCCTATGTGCGATAAATTATTTACCAACCAGCAGTACCTCACAAGACCGCTAGAACTCACACTGGAGAAAAACCTCACAAATGTCACACGTGTCTTACATCTTTTAAGTCAATCGGAAATATGAAAATTCATTTTAGAGTTCACACAGGACAGAAAAGGTTTTCCTGTGAACTTTGTAATAAGGCATTCAGGACAAGCTCCACTTTAGACATGCACAAGAAAACTCATGCCGACGAAAGGCGATACAAGTGTGGCACGTGCGACAAACTTTTTTCCCAAGTGGGTAATTTGCGGAGACATGTTTGGACACACACAGGAGAGAAACCATACCCATGTAATATATGTGAAAAAAGATTTGCAGACTCTGGCGACTTAGGAAAACACAGTCGTATACATACTGGGGAAAAACCGTATCAGTGTAACGTTTGTAATCGGGGTTTTTTGACTTCTGGCAATCTGAAATCACACAGTAGAACACACACTGGGGAGACACCGTACATCTGTAAAATTTGCCAGGGAATTTAGTACATCCAGTAGTCTTTTGTCACATACTCGAAGACACACAGGTGAGAAACCTTACAAATGTTTAGTATGCCCCTATCAATGCACGGCTTCATCCGAACTCTCGACACACGTGCAATTCCACCATAATGTCCAAAACCATGCAAATAGTACCCAATTTAAATGTGACTTGTGTGGCAAAAAATTTAAAGCTAGTGCTTATTTGAGAAAACATATTTTGACTCACACCGGAGAGAAGCCGTTCAAATGCCAACATTGTGGTCGTTGCTTTGTTAGACCTGGACATCTCAAATCGTATTTATGGACACACACTGATGAAAAACCATATAAATGCAAGTTTTTTGAAAAGTCTTTTGCATTGTCAGGTTGTTTGGCAACCCATAATCGTGTTCATACCAGTGTTCGTCAATGGCCGCCCAGAGACCTATCAGGCCATGGCTACTGGTCACCTGGCCATTTGGCCAGAAGTGGCCAGGTCAGATAAATTTGGCCGTCCTACTAATTCCTGCGCTGAATTGCGGTCTTATGTTAGGGAATATGAAGTGAAACGACCGACTCTCAGTTCACGAATTTCAATTTACTCAATTCATCCGTCAGTTTACTGTAGAATTTAATTTCACAAAGTGTCAGTTCCAGATACGCAGTAGCGCGCTTCTACAGCAAGTGGTAGACCTCATCTATAGAATTGGTTTCATAAAGGTATGTGTTTTTATTTATATGCTAAATGTACTCAACAAATATTATTGAACTGGAGTAAGCTGACAGTGTTCGTCAATGGCCGCCCAGGGACCTATCTGGCCATGGCCACTGGCCACCTGGCCATTTGGCCAGAAGTGGCCAGGTCAGATAAATTTGGCCGCCCTGCTAATTCCTGCGCTGAATTGCGGTCTTATGTTAGGTAATCTGGAGTGAAACGACCGACTCTCAGTTCTAGAATTTGAATTTACTCAATTCATCCGTCAGTTTACTGTAGAATTTAAGATACGCAGTGGCGCGCTTCTACAGCAAGTGGTAGACCTCATCTACGGAATTGGTTTCTTAAAAGTATGTGTTTTTATTTATATGCTAAATGTACTCAACAAAAATTATTGAACTGGAGTAAGCTGACTTTTGTCGAGCAAACTCAGTTTAATAATGTTCCCATCATTTTGTGGGTATAATTTAAATTATTTCTACAAGCGATGTGTATAATTCCGTGTCATTTGTACATCTGTTTCTCAATATAGAAAAGATGCCTCGCAAACGCAAGATCACATAAAAATCCAACCCAATATCCACTAAAACGCCAAAGTCGGGCAGTTACTCACTAACTGATGAGGAAATACGTGAAACGGAAATAGCCGAAGATCCTCGATCAATGTTTGATGACTCCATTTTGGAAATACTGAACCAAAGAGAGATAAATCAAGAAATGAGACATTTATTGGGAGCAATAACACCAGCAGCAGCAAGCTTGGATAAGGTAAATACAACCTCATGAATTGAAAATACTAAAAATTTTGGAAGTATATTTATTCTGATTAAAGAGCAAGCCGAGTTTACTACGTTCCCGAGTTTACTACGGCTTTGGCTTAACGGCTTTGAACTTGGCTTTTCAGCTCTATACAACACCATGCTGAAGAAGAGGAATAGAATTGGCATTGATCAGGCCCGGAAGCTCTGTACAATTTATTATGAGTCTGTCCGCAAACACGGAGAAGCGTTTTTAGCTGAACACTAAGACGGAATTGATGATTGCAGCTCGGATCTTGAAATAGGGAAGAAAATAATTAAACTGGAGTAAGCTGACTTTGTCGAGCAAACTCAGTTTACTATTTCCATGTTTTCCACCCGTTTACACTATTATTGTATCACTATCCGGCCATTAGAGTGACACTGAACTGTAGAAATTTCCTTCGCAGGGTAACAATATCCGAGAAATCTTTTTCATGAGTACAATGCTTTCATTTAACATTGATATTTTTAATTTTTGATTATATGGCATGGAATAAATTCACTCCCGCAGTTGCATCAACATCGGAGTTATGTACACCTTTGCTTGGAGTGACAAGAGCGGCAACTTTTTATTTCAGTTGAATAGTTATTATTCCCAATCCGCTTTAATCTGTTTTTGATTGAATTTGAGTGAATTCGGAGCGGTGCAGGAGCACAAGACCCGCGCAGGATTTAGTTTTTATTTATCTGGCCAGAAATTATCTGGCCATGACCACCCCCCTTGATGGCCGCCCTGACCTGGCCATTTTTTATCTGACCTGGCCAATTTGCCCATGGTCGGACGAACACTGGACATAGTACTATTAGACTTTTTAAAGCTATCATGATGTTCATTCTTTGTTAGTACTAGTCATAAACCCGGGTGTCGGCTGAAGAGGTAAACAAAACACTTAAGTAAAGCTTAATTTATTGTTGATGCGTTCAATTAATTTGTGAATGATGAGAAAAAGGAAATAAGTGAAAAATAATAAAAGTTTGTTAGTAGGCGTAGTCGAACAATAAAATGAGTGATTCTATTTATAACTACAAGTCCATAAACCACAACAAACTTGTGCAGAAATTTGTTATAAGAGCATTACATTTTTTAGAGCGTAGTCTAGTAGTCTACATCCAAAGCATATGTAATATATGATAAATCAAATAATCACCAAGTTACACATTTTGTTTGACATAATTCTTTCAATTTCTTAAGATCATGTGTATTACGACCTAAAATTATATTATGACTTGGAAACTGCGGTTACGGACATTTAAAAAAAATGTCCGTCAATTTTGTTTTCAGAAATGCTTGGCAACATTGAGCCAGTAATTAAACTAGTTTTGATTAGTCACATACGTAATTCCCCATTTATCCAACGAAGCCATGTGTATAACTTCTCGTACATTGGCAGGCGGGGTGTTGGATTTATTTTCCACGTTGGATTTAATTGCCGCACCGTTGTACGGGAGAGAGTAGAGTTCATTCACAAGTTGTAAGATTTGACCTATGTCAACTGCAGTTGCCTGTCCACGCTGGCCCATCTCTTCAAGAGTTTTCTTATGTTTATGATAATTCGCAATCAGCTTCTGTAATTGCTCCAATTTAAAACTGGTCGCCACACCTTCAGTAGTAATGTGCCGGGTGTATACCACTAACTTGAGATAGGACGCGCGAATAAAGTGTGCGAATAGCTCGCCCAGCCAACCGTCCGCCAATCCCGCGCCAATCGTCCGCCAATCCCGCGCCAATCCCGCGCCAATCGTCCGCCAATCCCGCGTCAATTGTCTGCCAATCCCGCGCCAAGCGCATGCCAATCGCAACAAGTTTATTAAAATGAATTAATAAACAGCTAGATGTGGAGAAGGGAAAAAACATCCCGTCCTCGCCCCCCGTCGCGCTGGAGTCCATCCATCCCAAACAAGATTTGAATTTAATTAATGGATAATAGATTATATTATTTTACAGGTAAAAAAAATTTTCAAAATTTTTTTTCAAAAATTTGGTAGCTAAACCGAGGAGATTTTTGCAGAAGTTTGTTTGCTGATTTTTGGTCAGGGGATGGTGGGGTATCTCGAAGAAAATATGACACCTCCGAGCGTTGTGCCCATCAAGTGAGGTTCACTTGTGAGTAAATCCTGAATAGGGAAGAGAGACCATAGTACTGTGTACTAGGAAATGGTAGAATTGTCTATACATTGTTTCTTAATTTCAAACCCATCATATGTCGAGTGCCCAATTAGGGTATTTTGATCGGATTTTTCTGGAGGCCTCCAAAGCTGAGGAATAGTCTAGGCCAAGGATGTTTGGTGAAAACTCAAGGTACCCCAAATTTTGGAAATGCGTCTGCATGGCGTTAAGGTTGAGAACACTCTGTAATTCCCAACATTATTTACGCATTTAGCAAACCATGATTTAATTGCAAAATAAACGATAAAAGTTGTTCTCATATTTTTAAGCCTTAGTACGATTGTACGGATTGTCTATTTTTGTAGCAAAATCCAATTCGAAACACACTTCAGGAATACTTCTTTTCTTTTCAATTAGTCGGATTTTCTGAAGGCCTGTAAAACATATGCGAGATTACAAATGTAACAGCCAAATTAATACTACAAATTATGTATGTAATATATACATTACCTTTCAAAGTGCAAGTAGCACTCCGGTTCCCGGTTGCAACAATTACCGCATGATCTTGATTTGGGTCGGAAGTAATTTGCAAATCTTTGGGCTCCGCCCCCAACACCTCAAGCGTTCCAATAGCAATGGAACTGACTTCGGATTCCCAATCTTGAGCATTAATAGCCCTTTTATCCAAACTAATCCGAAGACTTGTCTCACCAAACTCCAGTCCCAGCAATGCTTTTCCAATCCAGTCCTCCCTGTTGTAGTCCTCCACTGTGAGTTCCTGGATTCCCGCTACCTGAGAGCATTGTACCAGTTTACTGACAACACGTGCAAAGTCTTCAGCACCCATCATCCCTATCTCATTCTGTATGGTGACTCTAGTTGTATTCGGATATGCTGTAAACACAATGTTGTAGAACTCCTGCATAGAGCCCCAACTCAGTCTCGAAGTCCCAGGATTTGGATGCAAAATCACATCTGTTACTGTAGTTAGTGGCACAGAGCACAGCTGTATTCCCGTTCGTCTTATTGGAATGGATACCTCTCTAAGGACGGGTACAAGATCAGGCAATAAATTCATTATTGTGTATTGTACTGTGCCTGCTATACTACGTTGGTAGCCAGCTACAAAGATGATCAGTGTGGAGAGCTTCAGAAGAGGAGTGGAGAGACGAATGTTGTAGTTTCGTGAGATTGAGATGGACACGTGTCGCAATGTTGACGCAAATTCCCGCAAAATATTCCCAACAGTAGTTCCATAGTGGGCCTGACCATAATCTTGGATGACTTCAGAAATGCATTCGAATGTGTCCAGCTGCACCTTGGGTGTGAATTCACAGATTTTGGTTAAAAGTACGCTGGAATCCGCATCCCACTAGACGGAAATGGATGTGAGACAATCAAGAGCAACAGTAGTGTTGGGTGGATTCAAAATCCAAGGATTGGATATGGCATCCAGGTTTGCTGCCGTTAATTCAAAACATGGTCGAATTATGTAGTAGATTCGTTGTAGAAATTTGACATTATCAGAAACATTCACAGATTTCAACTTTGGGAACGAGATAATTCTAAGGCGGTCCCGGTGCTCTAAAAATGTGCTGAAAGGACAATTTGATAGTTCCAGTGTGTTGAGGACTGGTGCCCGTTTGTCTAGAATAGGAATGATTTGAATCCAGCTTGGCCGATCCAAGCATCTCAGATGTATCTGACCCAAGAGGTTGGTTATGGCTCCGACAATGGATTCAACATGTGTTATTAAATATTTCACAGAATGGTTGTCAACAGTTATTTTCAGTGGGAGAACTATTTCAGAGCCGGTTTCTTTTATAAATCCCACAAAACCCGGCACATTATGACATGACAAGTTAAGGGTGTGACCTGATACAGTTAGACGCTGGAGAGGAGACATAGGTCATTCCAACTTCTTCAGGTGAGTCTGGAGGTCAGCAAGTCTTGTTTTCCACAATGGCTAAGGATGATGTTCATTACCTGTTCACAAAATCATCATTACGTGTAGATTGTTTCACAGTTTAACTAACAATGCAAACCGCAGCTACGTCATCAGATCTATCGATCTAGTAGCAGGTGGTAATATTTGTTATTGTTCCTTTTGGTTCAATCATTCTTAGAAACGTGTGATTTTAGTTTAAATCATGAATCCTTGATTTTCTAACTATTTGTTTAGGGTCAACATAACAATACAAGCCAATTTCCTCATTAACAAGGTGGGATTGATTATTTTTGCAACCCAAATCAGGTCAAACACGGGTGGCCTTTGGCCTACATATGATTCCATTATAGATTTTAAGGGCTACGGAATCAATACTGCACTTTTCAAATCTTAACAAGTGCGTGAAATCCGTTAAGTTGACACTGGAAGGATTTTTAAATTGACGTGCTACTAATATTTTAAATTGAAGTTACCTCAGGTGGAATTGTAGGAACCATCATTTCAGCACGGGCTTTAGATTTTAAAATTACGAGGCCTGTTACTCGTTGTATTTAACACACCTTCACCTTTGATTCTGGCCGCGCTGCGGTAGAACTATAAATCCCTTTCACTTCGTGTGGTATTTTAAATAAACCTACCCACTTTAGGTCATCCGAGCAAGGCCAGCCAGAATCAAAGGTATCCAAATGAAATGAAAATAAGCGTAAACTTGTAAAGTGTTAACAATGTTACTTTATTGTATGCAGCTGAGGGAATCATAAATAACGAGATTCAAATGTTCATTTTACGTACTTGTAACATAACG
>JAAXYW010002341.1:0-15825 GCA_036851895.1 Orthonychiurus folsomi
TGCCCGATTAGTTCAATAAATCAAAAGTTAGAAACGGACAAATGCATTGTTGAAATAGGTTTAAAAATACAAAAATTTATAATATGAAATTTGACGTGTAGGTTGTTCTCAGCAAGAAGGAATTAGCCCCGGAAACGCTGCCAGTAATTTGAGAACAGTAAAAGACAATGGAGGTTGTTTAACAAGGAAATTCCATTATGATATCTTTAGGTAGAAAAAGTGGCTATGGCAGAGATCAGATTAACGTTTATTTGGCTGCTTTCACATTGCACTACACATACACTACTTTAAGTTTGACAAAGATTTTACCATTTCTTCTTTCTTCTTGGCGGGGGGATGAAAAACAAATGTAAATTTCCGCTAGAGTACTACCGTCACTTCAGCCCCAACAAACGATTTTTCTCTTTGCTATGGCACGGCTGTGCGGGATTCAAATTCTTAATTTGGTGGCAGGGCTTGGTACTTGGGTTGTCACATCACACCTTAGCGTGAGTAGGAAAAGGAAGACGGGGATTTGACATGTACTTCTACTCCTTTTGCATGAGGGAACACCCAGGAGAGCCCCTTGTTAAATTGCCCAAAAAATTAACATTTGGAGGAAAAGTGATAGGGGAAACCTCGGCATGGCCATGGCAAGGGGGAGATGGAATGGGTTGCTGTGCTGTGCTGCATCATCCATGTAAAGCATTTTAAAGTTACGTACGTGAATAAGAAACTAAAGCACACGAAGTCAAATTGAAAAACCACGAATGGATGCAATTTTCTGAAACAAGATTCACGTGCGGCAAACGGTGTTTTTCAAAAATTATTTATCCTTTAATTTGTGTATGACGCACTTTTAGCTCTGAAGTTCAGAATAATTTTTCCTATTTAAATTTATAGCAATTCAGCGACAATAGCTATTTTGAATATATTGTCCATAGTGTTTAGTGGTCTCGAGATTCCACCAAATATGAAAGGTGTGTGTTAAATAAAAAATAAGCTTAGCAGACTTTCCTCATGTCCCAGCCTATATGTTTTGCCAGAAAGAGACAGACTCAAAAATTAATATTCAGGAGCACAAAACTACTCGTAAAGCTTGCTCAAGAGATGAGGCGGCCTAGCTGTGGCTGTGCTGTGGTGAGAGGAAACCTGTCAGCTCTTATAAACAACAACTTTCATCCCTGGCCTCGTGTTGCTCGTTGAATCAAAAAGTCAACTCACTACGATAGAAAAGAACAAGAAATGAAGTCAGACGGGCAGAACCTTATTTGCAATTCCTTCTGAATTGGTTAAGCGGGATTTGCACTTCCGAACACTTCCCACCAGATGAAAGCATGGAAAAAACCAATGCGTCATCGCTTAGCTTACATACAATGTAGCATTTGGATTTGGCCTTTTCAAGGGACAAGGGACACTTTTTTGCCAGTTATTAAATAACGATTGTCACGTCCTTTTACCATCAAATCTAACCTTTTTGTAATCTTCTATTAATTGACATGGTTAAAATAGTATTGCTGACTTGGATATTTGACACACGAAATCCACCGAAAGTTGAACTGCCTTGTACAACGGAAATCGGAGAAGTTCAGTTTGCCGCCCACGTTTTCTTCCTGATCAATTTGAATGCAGAACTTCGTGAAAAGAAATACAAAAAAACGCAATTAAATCCTTTTGGCAAGGGTTTACAAAATTACCCAGGTTTCGTTAAAATATGTTTGTATATTCAAAAGCCTGATTAATACTGGAATGACAGACGATGAGGCCGTCAACTCATAGATTGACAGGAGGAAGAAATCGGAACGAAGAAGTAGCCAGGCAGACAGACGACCAATACAAAATTACAAGTTCTCTATTAAATTGGTGTCTAAAATCCAGCTGTCACACGAACGTGAGGTGTCAGTCGTAAACCTGTTAGCTTCCACTCCTTCTCCTTCGTCTCATCCTCAAATGTCAATTACAGAAAACATTGATTTGCTGTCAGGGTCTTCGTTTTTACGTTCCCACAAAGCAATACAATATCTGCTTCTCACGATCTGCAACAGTACTAAAAAGCACTTTTCTTCCTCCACGCCGCGCCATCCTCTGAGAGTGATACGGGGCGGCAATATAAATCCACGGATTTTATGAGATCGTTCGATTTAACGGGGGTTCAGACAAGTTGTCAATTTCACGTATACGTTCCATAGCAGAGGATGCTATCAATGAACAATAAAGCTTGGATGCAACAAAGTGTTATAAATGCATAAGAATTGGAACTGCAATATGTTTTGGAACATTCTCCAAACAAAGTACAAAAAAATAAAAACATATACTGTGCATTATAGCAAAAAAATACATCAAATCATATTTCCTAGGCTTGGATTTCGATTAGTCTCCAACTTGTATTTCAGGGATTATTTATATCAAATTAGGATTAAGACAAACCAAAGCTCCATACGTTTTTTGGTGTAATTAGCGCCATGTACTATTATTTTTATAGATTCTGCATGTCTTTTTGTAGTGATTTGTCCTGGCTCCGGAAACATCTAGTCCCATCCGGACGTACTTATAGTGTTCAGGAGTGCCTCCTTAGGACATACATGGACCAGACAGGATATTCGTATTGTTCTCTCACCCTTTTAATAAAACAATCATGCATTCCTTCGCACCGTCCCACCCCTTCTTTACTTGAACTTTGGATGTACTCGTTTTGTAAATTTAAATGAATGTGTCCCTAGTGACACGGAAAAGCAAGGAACACGGTTTACGGATACGTCGTTGAAGTGTTGAAATAAAATATTATCCTTTTATGACTATGAAATATGAGGAAAGTGAAAGCAGGAAAATGGAAAGGGGAGGAAGTGCGTTCCTTGCGTGTTGGCCGATGCTGGTTTCACTCCCGATCTTCAAAAAAGCCGAAACTTTCCTCCCCCACCCTCCAATTTTATGAGCCGAGAATATTTAATCAAAATTTATTGTGAGGTTAGTGTTTTTACTCGTTTGAAAAAAACTTTTAGAGGTTGAGGTGAATTTTAATTGTTAAAAGCATATTACAAACTATAATGAAAGTAATTACAGACCTATTTATTGTTTAAAGACAAGACAGAAATGCAATCTTTTAATGTGGTACTGTATCATTTGATGAAACATTTAATTTTTGTACGACTTCCATCAAAAAAAAATTAGCATAATATCCCATTTTGCAATAAATGAAATTTTTCTCCTCCAGTCCTCTCGATCCCATGTCCCCCATCATTTGGAGGACAATAAATTTCCGTTTATAACTTAAGAGTGGAAGCACGTAGCTTAAGTGATCCTCCAGAGAGGAGGGGGAGTGGAGTCCTCGTAGCATTTACGTTGTTTGACTTCCCTCCTCGCATAATCTGCTTTTGTTTTAACAGAGACTTATGATTGGACGGCGGACTCATTCTAACAGAATTAACTCTTCTCAAGAGTATTCTTCCCTTCCCCCTCGCCTCCTAATATTTATTTGTCTTCTTTTATTTAAGATCAATATCTGTAGAAGGGCTCAAGTTCATTTTTGGAGCTAAAACATTGTAAATGCAAGACGGCGGCAGATGCTGGACAAGTGTCAAAGCTTCACGCCGTTCAAATTAATTTATAAATGATTAGTAACAACGAGTGGGTTTTAGATTACTTACAATATTGGTCAAATATACTTTGTTACTTCAAGATTTACCTGGTGGATGTTTCAGTATATACCCAAATGTACATGCCTGCCTTTTTCAAACATTCTGAAGAGATGTCATAATTCTTAAATCAAAATGTTCCCACCCTGTTTTGTTCCATTAATATTTCTTCCTTCTCCTTACTTTGCTACTTCTCCAATCCTGAGGAGTGAATTAAAGCCCTGTCATGTCGGTTTGTTTCCGACGGATAATTTTGCGGACTACAAAACAATTCTCCCAGAAAATACCGAGTAAGCGCCAAGCCAAGATACTTGCAGCTCGTCAAATTTGCGTAATGCAATTTCTTTCACTTGAAAGAATCCTTCTCCTGGATTTTGGACTTTGTAAATCTTCATAAGCTGACATTTTCTTGACGGCGGCAGCTTCGCCAAACTAGTTCCATTTGACAAGGGGATGTCAGACAGAAAGATTTGCACAAAGAATTGCTAAGTAGGCGACTTTCTTCTCCAGAATATTAGCACAGCTATTAGAAGATGTGGTCCCGTTCGTTCCTTCAGAGATTAAACAAAAAACTACGTTCGTATACGCACAAGTTGTGACGCTGTTTGAATGTTTTAAAATTTGCTCTTAGTTAATTTTTACAAAATAAGCTTGCGGGTAAGAGTAATTTGCAAATTTAATGTTTGCGCCAGCTTGCACTGAGAAATTCGCGGAATTTAGTCTCAATGCAGTCGTCTTCGCCAGCCCATACAAAATGAAACCCCTCCTGGTAGTTATGTTATCCAGAAACGACGCTCATTCATATCACATTTCCATTCCAGGAAGCTGAAGCTAGTGTGTCGAAAAAAAAGAACATTGACCAGAGCAAAAGATCTAGTTATCCTTCCCCTGTCCGGCGGCATGATGCATTTCTCCCCCTCTCTAATCGATAGGGATACTTATATATTTGTCTGAAATTTGTTGGAGTTTGGACAGCCGACGACGGAGGCATTGGCCAGCGGGTAGTGGGAACAACGGACATTGATTGATTAACCAAGGGGCCTTGTCCATCGAATTTGCCCTTAAGACAAAGGGTATTATAAAAACGTAGGATGGCTCCAGGGAAAAGGCATTTGTTCCAAGGTTCCGTGCAGGTTAGAAATTTAGATATTTATTCACTAAAAGAATAAATTCAACAGGTTTTGAGTTTCTCGATTGCGGTAATTAGTAAAATCTACAATTTGATTAAAGATTTGCTTTTGAAATGAGATTATGCGTTTTTGAGGATTTTTAAACTTACAAATCATAAATTAGTCTGAAATTGTTCAATAAATATTGAAGCCTAGCTTTGAAAATCATCCTTTACTTTGCAAATATTTTTCAATAAGAATTTGTGATAAATCACCTTAAAATTTTGCAAAATACGAACCCACTCCGAGCCCGATGCCCGTATCGCCATGTCCATCAATAATATCTCCCACTTACACGTATTTGAGGGGACAAAGGGTATCCGTAAAAGTAAAACCCACTGTCAACGGCATCCTTAACGTAGTTGTGTGACCATCATCTCCTCTTGAAATGGACACTGGGAATGTATGTACTAGATGCTTTGGGGATGGGAAAGTCCTCGGAAGATTGGATTCAAAAGAAGAGGGGGGAGAAAATGGAAAGAATAGAATAGAAAGCAAAGCAAAAGCAACGGATCGCATTGCCTAGCCAGAACAGATAGCGAATCCAGTACGTGGGAGGGCGGGTGTATGGAAAGAAGTTGGAAAACATGTTTCTCTGAATGTTTGAATTAGACGGACCGTTGAGCAACTTCAATGGATACTTGAATGAAATTTCTTTTGAACTTTTAATGGAAGGAATTTGGAAGGATGAGACGCAGAGGACTTTGACGGACGGACGAACGGATTCTTTAGTCAAAACTATTCGAATTCCAGGTAAAAAGCTGTATTATGTACTTTCTTTTGCACCCAACTATTTTGGTATGTAAGATGGAAGAAAGTAAAAATAACTGGGAATGCTGCGTCTTTTAAATGGGAACCTTTCGTATTGTTAAAAAACCAAAAATCCTGGCTATTCTTGGAATTTTAACAATTCCTTGTTGCAAATTGCTGCGCCGGTTGAATATAATTTTTTTTGCTTATAAAAACAGTGTTTATAGCAAAGTTTTTTGCCTTATCCATAGTTCTCTCCTAAACAAAAGACTAATTAGTCTACCAGTGCAATGGCTCAGATTTCTTTAGTTTAAACTCCATCATCCGCCTAAGGTATCCAATATCATTTCCTGCACATGTTACCTTCATGGCACGGCAACTGTGACATTTCAAATTTCTCCATCCTGAGCATCACACGCGTGGCAGCCAGGTCCATGGGCTGTGAAAACTTACTTTTCCTTCCCAAGGAAACGATCATTCAAAAACCCGACGTAATATAATATGTGCATTTTCTTGTGAATGATTTCAATTTTTCATTCCCGCCTGCACTTTCCGACAAGGAAATTATGAGCACCTGGGGGGTGTCCCCCATAGTGCTCTGTGCATGACGACAGTTACGAATGCGAAAATACGAATGACTTGTCACTTTCAAATATTAAAAATTGTAACAAAAAATCGCTCACGAGGGGAACAGCATGGCAGTGGATTTGGGATACCGGCTGGACGTTATGTCCTAATATAATTCACGGTAAATACATGTGTATGTATTTTCCGCACTTTACCTACTCGAGATCATATCACTGAAAACCCCGTATTAAAAATACACTGATTAGCATATGTAGAATATAGATTTGTATTTTTAATATTACAATCTAATTTTAAAGTGCTACTTTTACTATTATATCATCAAATTTCATTCAAGTTTAAATTTTCATTTTGTTTAGACAATTCAAACACATTTCTCATATTTATTTGCAAAAAACGCGCTGTGTTTTTGACGAAACTCAGATTTGATTGAAAGCCCACCACCTCCTTAAGGAAAAGAGATTCAAACCCAATTGGAAGTGTCATTGTCCGTGCGAACAGGAGGCGCCTTGAAAAGAATGAGCATTCACGCGTGGAAAAAGCCTGTAAAGTTACAGTGTATAGTGCTTTCCCCCAGCCTGTACGGCGCTGCACTTGGAGAAGAAAGTTGTGTGAGGAAAGTGTCCATTGAAGATTGAAGGTGTGCATAAAGACAGGGACTGTCTTCCCCCCGTCCACCTTCTTAACTTTGTTATCGATGACGCGAAATTGTTTGGAGTTGAGCGCGCGCGGCAGGCGCGGCGCGTCGTCTACACTTTCCAGTCGTTCATCCGTCCAACTTTTCCCTCTTCCTTCTTTTGCCCGCGTTTTACGATTACTTTGTCTCTGTCTCCCTCCGTCCACTCGCACCTCCTCAGAGACTGTTAAATCAAGCGTTAACTGAATCCCTTGTATTCCTTCAACCAGCGCCGCTCACGTTAGCACTTACAGAACAACTTGAAACAATTCTTCGATATTTCGTATGCAAATTGCAAAAGTTTGGATGTTATCGGAAAGCGTGAGTGGGGAGGATTTCAAAAACTGCTTAAATGTGAACACTTTACTTGTGCATGGGACAGGAATTTGTAGTAGTTGATAATTTTAAAGATTATGCTTGTAAAATTATACGAACGCCCAGGCACTAAAAACCTACTAAAATAAAATTGTATACAGAATTTGTATTAATACAAACATGAAACGGGTTTATAATTCTTCATCTTCATCAGGTTTGGATGGATTTAAGAGGCGAACCTAAACCAACTAAATGTTAACACAAAAAGTGTATGAATTTTTAGGATTTTTAGGAGTGTAGTACTTCATAATTCACAAGCCAGGCGGTCAATTAAGCATAAGTATTTGTAGTCACCACACCAATTATCAAAAGGAAGACTACTTTACATCAACGTTTCATACTCACCTGTCCTTAATAGCAACACAAACGCATGGAACAATCAGACGAATCAGTTTTACAAAAACAAAATTAACTTGCTGGCCAAAATCCTTATCTTGTCAATTGTTAGCCTATATTTATCAACATTTATTAAGAAATCAATGGCTTTTTGAATTACCACCGGGTCGACGTCAATCTGGTATGAACCATTTGAAAGCTACTCATTCTGAACACAAAACTCATACAAAAAACGGTTTGAAAACCACCTCTGAACTAACAAAATCAAAGGATATTTGTAATTATTTACAAAAACGCAGGCGGCTGTCTAACTTTCATAGCACAGTTCATCAAAATACCAAACTTTGACCCGCATTATGACAGGGTGGGAAGTACAAATGTTGTAGCTTGGTGAATGTGGTCGGTCGGTGGCAGTGGGATTCCGTTAATGTTCATATGAAGCTACAAACTAGCCTCAAAATGCTTTAGCATAGGCAAAACGTTCAAACTTGAACTTTTCCTTTGCACATGCTGCAGCCCACCCAACCGCACCGCAAAACCCGCACCCCCAGGCATACTCCAACAGAAGTTTGCCACACAGGATGATTTATAATTCATATTTCATATTAATTCGATTTTTCGTGGGTGGAGCAGGCAGTGCAGTTGCACTCCACCAGGGCAAGGCTGGGCCCGGCGAAGCGCAGCGTGACACATCACGATATAAAAATTTTGCATGCAGTCTTAGGTTTTTGTTATTAGTTTGCAATTTAAAAGTTTAAAACAATCTATAATTACAAGTTGCCCCACATCAATTATTAAAATACCGGTTTAAAAAAGTAAAATCATAGCACAGTACTCTAAAATTGTTCAGGTTGTTCCAGTTTAAAACTAATTTAAACTTCATAAATTACACAAATAACACTTAAAACACCGATTATAGCAAATAAATTGTGCTATGTAAAACAGGAATTCTCAGATTAAATCGGATTATCTGACTGCGAAAAATGCATAAGAATGAAACCGTCACAAAGGAGAAGTGGTTGAACCAGCAACAGATTAGTTAACTTACACGAGGGACTTGGTGTCCCAAAATAAATTCCTTCAAAACCAAATACCCATTTCCGGGGACTGCCGTTGCCGTCAATGAGGTTTTCTTCGGGAGAGATTGACGACGCGTGGATTGGATTTGCATGGAGGGGATCCGTGGCCAGACAAAAAGGATTCCTTTGAAGGAAAAAAAGGGGGACATCCACCGCCGCGCCGTACGTACACCACCGTGCGTAGGTACGAAGTGACTTTCTATCCTGAATGTCAAACCAAATTGAAGCGCCCGCGCCGCGCTCGAGGTTGGGCGGACGTAGATCTTCGTGGCATTTTTGAATTCCCTAGTTTCCATAAACTTGGCTCCTTTACGTCGGAGGCTGTATGCATGGAAAAAGAACGCGACATACATTCAAATTCCCAAGTTACTCCCAACTTTTGGGCAGGAGAAAAGAAGATTGTTCGCCATCCCATACTGTGCTGTGGGGCTTCGACCCTTCCTTCTTTGTGTACGAGGGTAGTCAAATATTCCACAAGGGAAATGTAAAACACTGCCTCTTTTGACTCTCTTCTTAGGCACAAGATTTTTCTTTCCACACCCGGCCCACCAACCAAAACCCCAGCGAAGGATGGCATGGAAAATCCAATGCATTTTCAGTTCCAGCTCATCAAAGGAAGGGAAAAATGCGGAAGAGAATTTAATGCGTACAAAAACAGGTATGGCAGAGTACTTCAATTCCATTTGGTTTATTTTAAAATCAGTAACAAATTGTAAACTTTAAGAACAGGTACCTTTTTTTCATCTTCGAGCAGATTTGCTAGCTAGGAAATAAGTTGCTAGGCCAGTTTTAGCTTTAAGTTTAGGCTATAAATATATTGCTAATTTATATGCGCCGAATTTGGAAATCAGTAATGTTTTATGAAGTTAATATACTTTGTACATTGGACATGGAGCCAAAGTACGAATTACTTTTTTGCTTGATGGACTTGCCTGTTTAAGATGCACCCGGTTAGTGGCTTGTGCGATCGAAATGTATTGTGGTTTGGCAATGTTTGTGGGGTATCGAATTATTTACCATTTGGCAATACAAATTTGAATGAGCTCAGAGTTTAATGTTTGATGTAAAGGATGTGTACATAGTACAATACACCTCTCCCGTAGATCTTTCTCCGATTAGGATATTACATTATTAAGTACTTCAAGAAGTGTGAACTTCAGTTTCTGAAGGAGATTTAGAATAATATTACTCGAAGGGAGAATTTAAAAAAAAAGATGATCTGTTTGGACGCGAGCAGAGTACAAATACTTTTGTGTTTATGGTTGTATTAATCTTACTGTAGCATGCACGTCTTAGGAGAGGAGCAGGGATTCACTTTAAAAGTAGTGCTCTGTTTACTTAAAGCTAGCGGTCATTGTATTATCTAAACTAAGTTATAATGTAACAAAACCTCCATTGATCTGTAATTTAATTTTGTACAAGTTGGATGCGTTTAAAAATTTAAAACGGAATATAAATGCTAGTACATTGCATTGTATCTGTAAAGGAAATGTATTCTGGGTAAATTAAATTACGTTTGTTTGATAAAATTAGTTTGGAAATTTTTCAATAATTTGTTGTCGTTTAATTATTAAAATGAGCAGTGCTATACTAAAAACGACACTAAAGGTCAACATTGAAATATCCTTCCATTAAACCCGATTTTTAAATATCAATAATGATAACCCGATTCATCACTAAACACGTGAGATAATTTACCCGTCCAATTCTACACCCAGTAAATCATCAAATCATGTGAGTGTGTGTGCCCTTCTTAACAACCCTCCGCTAATCGATCTCCAGCACCCCTCTATCCCATCCCATGTTATGGTGGTCAATCTCATTATTGGTTCTTCTGGCAGGAGCGATACTCGTGGACAATGATTGATTAGCTTAACTTGAACAAATTTATCGTCTTTACTCACATGCACACAATGGAAAAAAAATCCATCCAATCTTTCAATTACCCAATCATCGCTCCAATGCGTCTCCCGCCCCTTAATCCCTGATGAGGTGAATATTGGGTGTGATGAATGCGAGATAAAAAGAAAATAGAATCCGAAAGACGAAGAAATTCTTTCCTGAAGGTGTGGGTGGATTCAAAGGGGAAGAAATGAACGCGGGAAACGATTCCAAAAGAAAAGACGCTCTTCAAAAAACTTGGAACGGAAGGAATGATGAAGTGGAGAAGTCCGGTTTCGTTACGAGGACGTATTGTTCACAAAGTTCGGATGAGACAGTTGAAAAACTCCGATGGATTCTCGGATGGAGGACTTCCGACACTCAGTTCGCAAAAAAAAGGTAAGATTATTTGCTCTTTTGGAGCATGGCTCCTTTCAGGGTGATAAAACTTTGCACAAAACGATTTATTTTTATAGTGCCATTTTGCATTAGGACTGCTTCTGCTATTTCTCTACGCAGCATAAAGTGAATAGAATTCCGAATCCGATTTTTTCACCTTGCCTCAAATTAAAAATAACAATTCAAAAAGAATACAATTTACTTTCATTTAACCGCCGTATAATATAATTTAAATATAGGAAGTAGTTTAATTTATTTACAAAAGTTCGTTTTGGTGCCATCATGTAACATACATGGAGCGTGGATTCAATTTGTACGGGTGTTTCGTCGGGTCGGGACGCGGGATTAAATTTCAAAAATAGTTTCACTTCCACTCACACTCGTCACACATTTTCTCCTTAATCTTAAGGATTCTGAGTTCCGTCCGTGTTTATTTTGAGTTGGGAATTGGAGGGAGTAAAAAAAAAGTGAGTGAAAATGTGGCACGAAGGAAGTGGGAAAAGGAAACTGTGGAGTCTGGGTTGAAATGTGGCTGTGTTTTTCCTATTGCAGTCGTCGTCGTCGTCGTCGTCAGCTTAAGATCTGCTTTTACTTGGGGGTTTACTTTCTCTCACTCACTGTGGATATACTTAAGCTTCTCCCCGTGTGGGTATTGACTCTAATAATACTACGGAGGGGGAAGAGGGAAAGCAGGATTGAAAAAACATTTCTCATCCCACTACTTAAAGTTGGAAATGTTGGAATTCTTAACTCAACTCCATCACTCGGGCCGGGCGGGATATTACCGGGTGACAAAATGCGGGGCTGCACCGCACCGCACGTGCAGGACTTGCATAAATACCCACCATTTTGAGGATTTCTTCAGCCCAAGTTGAGTGATGCAAGAAATATGTTGTGTTTTTTAACAAAAGTGAAAACCGGTGAAAAATGCAGTCGAGTTTACAGGCTCTTGCAAAAGAAACTCCATCAAAATCAAAATCTGTTCTGCTCTAAATTAAAAGGCCAAACAAAAATTTATTTATTTATATCTACATAAAATGGCTTCAGAATAGGTTTCGTTTACAGGTTTTATTTGTTTTTCAAATAACATGAAATTGACCTATCAGAAATTCCAAATTTAATACTAAACTATCATTTTTAGATTTATTTACTCCCACGCAAGCTCAGCTTTACAGGTCAATTTCTTCCAGAATCCCCTTGTGTTGCGTCCAAATTGATGAATGTTTGATTAAATATTTGCTAGCAATACGAGTACTACACACACGTGGATCTGGCACTCAAATTCCGGTCATTTTTATGAAAGCAGCTAAGAAATAATAAAATAATGCCAGCAGCTGTTTGCTGCTGTGCTGCGCTGCGAGGCGATGCCAACAAACGCCGCGAGCCCGGTCATTGGGAGAAAAGCTTTGGATTTTTGCACTTGGCTTTGCGTGGGCTGCGTTGGATTCCAGCAGCTCCACTTTGTCTCGCTTTATTTATTAATATCCGGAACAATAAATCACTTCACAGTCAATAGCATAGTGCTTTCCGGTTGTAACGAGGGCGGAAAGGGTCAATTGGGAAAAGGAAAAAAAAAAGACTTAGTCTTTCCACCGGATCTCGTACATCCAGTCCTCCAAGTTTGATTTTCTGATTTACGTGGGAATAATGAGGAAATTGAAATAAAGTTTCGAGAATTTGTGAGATTGCTTCAAATTTTGAGGCTCCTGGTCTCAGATGTGAAATGTTACAAATTTAAATTCTTAGAACTGCGGAACAAACTAGATTTTGTAAATTTTGCATCGTTTTTTATTGGACTACGCACGGTTTACATTATGGACTTTTTTGTGGACGTGGAAATTTTTCTGACCTAATATTTAATATTTAGAATCATTTACAATTAAAAACTGCCTAACTGGCGTCATCCTTAAGATTTATACTGATCTAGGTTTTTAAAAATGCGATTCTAACTGCTCAAATGATAACAAGAATTTATACAAAATTGATTTACATTTTTAGTATCAACTCGTATCAACGTGTTTACTGGTTGCAACGTAAATACGACGGAAACCTTCGTCGTATTCAAGCGTCAAGTTTTTAGGTGTGATTTTAACCTCCAATCAACCCAAACCTCAAATTTTGCTTGGTACAGTAGGATAAGTAAAAACTTTGCCCTCGGCAATAATTCGGATATAATACGGAGGTTCATCATCGTGTCGTAATTTTGTCCAGGGAATGATATAAACCGTTCCGGTGGGTAGATTCCTCATAAAACATACACGACGATTTTGCTTTCGGAATTCATAGTAAGAGGCCTTTCTCGGTTACTTTGTTTAGAAATCCTTCATCAGGTTCAACAAAATCTTCACCCTGTCGACAATTACAAAGTGCTGTTTTTACCTTGTGTAATATTTTGTATAGTTGAATTAATTAAATAATTGTCCAACGGCGCTCCATTTACCCATAAAACCCAAACACCAAATTCTGGAATTGCTGGGTCATCATTTGACTTTGTGTAATTCAAATAAATTAAATCCACTATGAGTCCACAGTTGTAATCCAATCCGTCGATTAACTTGACCTGCAAATTAGAAAATCCATGTTGTTGTTGGTCATTGTAATATCCATGTAATTCATACCAGATTCTGTAGGATTCAGCGGTTTTAAATGTGCGTAGTAGCCCCTTTTCTTTACAAACGATTCTGAGACCAATTTTGATATTCAAATTTGCTCATTTTTAAAGAAAAATCAATTTAAAATCTAATTACTCTCATCAACTCCTTCCCCATGATTTTCAGTCCAAAATTTTCCAAAGTCTATAAAACATGTTTTTCCCTCCGGGAAAACAGTCGTTTCATTTCCACGATACTTCCCACCCCATTTACATACGTCCAAGACTTCGATATAGTCAACAATGGATTCATATGATATCCAAAATTCCCCATCCTTTAACCTATCATCAGATTTTCGTCGGAGATCCTTTGTTAAAGTGCTCCAACCCTTACTGTGTAATATTTTATACAATAAATTGACCTCAAATAGCATCAATACTTTTTGCACACTTTTTTTAAATCTTACTCGTCCGTATCGGAGAATGCACCATTCCATTCCACCGTATTTCCCCATGGATTCCTTAGCTTAATTAAAGTGCGGATTTGATCAGGGCTATCCCGCAAAGGAATGTCTTGGATGTCAAGGATTGAGTACGCATGTCCACAAACTATACCCTCTGTACTTACGGGCTCCTTGCCGGGATTATTAAGATGTGGGATAATTGCTACCTTTTTGCATGTAAAGCAAATAAAATCCAACAAAGTATTAATCCAATGTGTTGGATTTCGATCTTTCCCTTTTGGGGGATTTGTGAATGTTCCGAGTGTCATTAAATCCCCGGATTCTTTGGAATTCTTCAGTAGAGTTACGAAATCTGGGATCGGTGGTGCATCCGGTGAAGGGCGAATGCGGGTTTCCACAATACCGCCTGTGAAATCCATCATGGAATTTGCTCGATCACCCAAGTTAATATTTGCATATGAACCGTACATTCTGAAATAATTATTGCGTTTACATGTTAAAAAGTGTGTTCGAAATTACATTGGTTACAAGGTTATAAAGTGGCACATACTTTGCATATGCTTTCTCCAACAAACAAGCCCAAAATCCTCCCTCACGTGTGGGTTTGGAAAAACAAGGTGCAAGAATCCCACCACTTTTGTCCATCAAACAAGGCAGTCTGTCATCCACAACGACGTCCAAGCCATTTTCCTCGACACCAAAATCTGAGATTTAATTATAGTGATTACAATTGGGAAAATCAATTTGATATGTAAAGCATTCGGTGTTTTAAGATCGTTGTAGATTACAAAAAAATTTGTTTGTAAGTAGTAAGTTGTACGTAACTGAATCGAGAGCGTACGGTTGATTTTTGATTTTGTATTATAGATTCAAAAAATTCTACAATTTACCCGCCGATTGATAAAAAAAATATTTCAATATAACCTGTACTGTTAAAGTCAGATAAAGTTTGAACTTAAAAATAAGCCTCTAATTCTAAAATCTGTTATGCGGTTCTAATTACAGAAATAATATTCGCAAGCAAAATTAACCTGAAATGAAATGCCCCGGTATCGAAAGCCCACTGTGTTATTATCTGGTGGGACCATTGTATTGATGCAATCAGGTTGTAAAGCCACATCTGCTAATACTGACAGAAACCAGCAATCTCCTGCAAGAAAGGCACGACAATAATAATTGTTGTGTTTTTGCCAAATAGAATTGAAATCAACTTTGAGAAACATACCGACCAATCCTTGGTTTATTGCAAATTCTGTGTATTCTCCATGAAATAGCGGATTAGCATTAAACATTTGCTCTGCAATTTCCTTTGAAATTTACATTTTTCATCATAAACACGTATTCAAATTGAATTGCAAATGTTCGTCCACCGAAGATTGTGGACCGAAGATTCCGGACCGAAGATTGCGGACCGAACATATTGCGGGCCGAAGATTGCGGACCATAAAATGTATTAAGTTTAAAAAACTACTATAATTAATAATGAGGATACAAATAATTAATATAAAAATTTTTTAAAAAATTACGAGATTGGCCTTAGCAATTTTTATAGGTCATCGGGGATTGAACCCCTATCCTGCCCTATTCAATACTTGTATTTAACTATAAATCAAGTCAAGTTCACTTTAAAATAATAAGTAAAAGCTAACTTTAGTTATCGGAGTCAGACCTATATTCAGGTAGTCCGTTATTGAAACAAAAATACCCACGGAATGGAAATGAGCGAGTCGGACGTAGAAACACGCGAGGCTTTTATTTGGGACGAGGCTTCTATTATGGTAGGTGCTTCTATTCCCAATCCCAGGTCATTTACGGTAAATGTAATGCATGCAGTAATTTTTTTAAAAAACTTAGTATATTTTATGGTCCGCAATCTTCGGTCCGCAATATGTTCGGTCTGCAATTTGCTC
>JAAXYW010002342.1:0-15825 GCA_036851895.1 Orthonychiurus folsomi
TGGATTTTTAAGAGCAAAAAGCTCAAATGTTGAGCTTAAGTAAAATGCTGGTAAAAATATTTTTACCACGTTTTTGCTTGTCAGTTTTACCAGGTAGTACGCAGTTTAAGTCCAGCCATAGAAAACCCATTCTCACGAACCGGAATAATTAAAATTTTTTTGAAAAGGAAACAGTTGAGTTTTTGAAAAGAGAAAGTGGAGTTTTTGAAAAGTATTTTCCGCGCGGAAATTTTTGAAATTTTCATTTTGGCGCGCGGAAATTTTTTAAGTTTTCAATTTGCCGCGCGGAAATTTTTTAAATTTTCATTTTGGCGCGCGGAAATTTTTTAAATTTTCATTTTAAAAAATTGTATTTTTGGCGCGCGGATTTTTTTTAAAATTGTATTTTTTGCCAAAGATTTTTTTTGAAAGAATTTTCCCGCGGGGAGAATTTTGTGATCATTTTTCACATTGAAAATTTTTTATTGGCAAAATATACTTTTGAAAATTCTTTTTCACGCGTCAACCATTTTGAAAAACACAAATTTAACTTTTTGCCGCGTGGAAATTTGAAAAAAAAATTTTCAAAAATTAATTTTTGAAATTGTTTTTCCGCGTTGAAATTCGTATTTTTCCCCCGACAAGATCTGACTTGTCAAAAATCTTGTTTCTCCGGGGAGTTTTTTTAAATGCAAAAAATTTAAATTTTGGCGGATTTATCATACGAGAAAATTTTGAACTTAAAATTCAAAGTTAAATTATTCCCGCCAGCGACTTGTTTTTTTTACCCAGGATTCAGAGCAAAAGAAGGGGGTGTCATTTTGCGCACTTCTTGAGTAAAATTCACAAAACATTTTGCTCAAGAATTTCTTGTCTGGCCGGTAAAATTTTAAGGTGCGTACCGTCTGGTAAAATTTCTGAGCAAAAATACAATTTTGCTCTGAAAGTTCCGATTCAGAGCAAAATAGCATAGGTCCGTACCAGACTTTACAAACTAACCGAGCAAATACTATAACCTATAACGTATGAAAAATGAAAGACGTCGATTAATACCTAAAATTCTGAAAGTATTTTGAGCGTAAAATATTTGGTAGGCAGGAGTTGAAATGTTTTGGAAGATAACACGCAGAAAAAAACAAAAACTTTAAAATGGAATTTGAACTTAACAGTCATTGTTGTAGCGGTTTCCAAATGTCTCAAATAATTTCTCTTTTGTTGATTCCGGATTCAGTCTTCAAGCAACTAAGTACAGTGGACTTATCACAAGCAGAATAAGAGTCGAGTACAGAATAGACATTGGTGACCAACGTCCACTTGAGCTGCATGTTTTCCTTGACTCATCTGCTATATAGCCCTCGTTGCAAAAGCAGTTGATACGGAGGCGGCACTCGGCATTGGCTGGACAATAATCGGATAAACAGGAAACTCGTAATAATCGCTTATTTGTCTCATCCAAGCTTCCTCGGACGGAGTCATATGTGTTACTGATTCCTTGCTGCACATCAGATGTAAAATCACAACGAATGGCTGCAATGTTGAAGGCCAAGATAAAAATGGCTGAAATCGTCAATCGCTGCATTTTGTATGGAACTGCAAAATCAAAAAAACAAATCTTTATTTAGCTTGTACAAAACAACACATACGTGAACGTGAGTCTTGATTTGCCCAGTAATATTTATTTGTATGCGTTATGAGCCCTCACACCAAAAGTATTTAATTATAAGTTTAAATTTATTTTAATATTTATCATATTTTAGAGTTTAACTCTTCTGTATCGTTTATCCATAGTACTTACATAACTCAAAGCTTTGAACAAAGTTTTTTTCATTAACATTAAACCATTATGATGATTGGGAACAACTGACATGACGGTCCAATATAATTAGAAAACTTACCCTTTGTTTTATAACCGGTCAAACTAAAATTTAGTTATGAAAATCTTCACAATGTCCACTTCAGTCGGTTGAAAAACTGAATGTCTTCTTCTTGATGGCAGCTCCGTACCGTAACCCGCTAGTCGTTAGATAAAATGAAGATGAATAACTAACTACTGATATTAATGGGAATACGCCAGAAGTGATTTGAATGAGTCAGAGGCAATGGATGAAATGGGTTTAACTTGACTTCTTGTTCGTTGCTGCTAAGCATTTCCTGCTCTATTCTTTCCCACCACCTCGTACAATAAGAATAGGGTTTGACGCTCAAAAGCAAAGGGACCAAAAATGCAGGCTATTCTACTCTTGCGATGCGATGCACGTTCATTGAGGGACACTTGACTTTACTTATGGTGAGAGGATGCCAGAAACAAAAACAGCAGGACTGCTGTTGTCGTAAGCATTGCTGCTCAGTACAAAAAAATAATATTCATTTTACATATTAATAATTATTTCCTGCATTTGCACCTGAGGGTCGAATTTGCCGGCCTTCACTTATCAATCTTGTCAACTCCAGTCTGAAGGACTTGTTTTTAGAATGACTTTCTTTAAGTAAATTGTCAATTAAAATGTTTCCGTTACATTAAGAATTAGTTGTATTAGTTGCATGTAATTAACTTAAATTAACATTATGAACTAGAAGAACTAGGACTATGATATGCTCTCAATAAGACCTGAGAATCTCAGTGGCAAATATGCTGGGGTCAGTCTGGTATGCAAGTATGCAGCAAGTGGACCTCGGCTTTTATCCGGCGTTGGGACCAATGCCAGCTTAAGTCCCACCATATTTCGAAATTCATAGTAAATGTTAATTTTTACATGGAGAATACACTCAACCAATTATTATTTGAGAATTAATATGGCCCATTATTTACTAGCCCATTTCGCCGCTAGTTCCATCCGATTGATTCTGTCTTTACAAAATGCAGAAAGTCAACTAGAAACCAGGTAACAATGTTTTTCTTTGTTTCCCATGAGATCCTAATCCTAAAATGGAAAGAGTCCCATAAAATTGTTTTGACAAAACAAAAGGTCATATTTTTATGTCATCTAGCGGAGTCTAGACGCTTAACGCTACAATATACGCTTAAAATTATTATAATAATCTACTGCACACAAAATTTTGTGCTAGTATTTTGTATAAAGCCAAGCAGCCAAGGGACAAGGTGTGCCACTCCGGTTTAGTTTCCAACGAGATCCTAGCGTTATGGCAAGAGCCCACTACAAATTGTGATTAAATCTGGTCTGTCACCAAGGAATCATCCATTAACAATTCAGATGTTTGATTTCTGCCGACGCGACGAGGGCGACGACCGCGACCACGCATCGCCTTCCATTGTCAGTTCCTGCTCAAACGTCGTGGCGGACGGATGCACATTTTCAGTTCTCTCCCTCAAGTTTCACAATTTCAAAGTCCAGTTTTTCCTTCGGTTATGTCCATGTGTTGAAGCTCTGACTTCTGAGTCAAGACACAGGTCAACTCACAGTGCAATCAAGTTTACTGTGAGGAGAATTCCCAGTTTTTGGAATCTCAAAAATTGAACGTTGTCGGACTAGAACGGCAACGACGCTACGAAGGCTGGCACATGAGGTAAGTGCAAGTTTTCCACATTTACAGTTATTTCTGCTTGAACTGATGATGTGACACACATAAATTAATTACACTTACTACTTTGCAGGGCGAACTTCAAGTATCAAACGAAGCTTACTGATTTTGCGGTTTTCCTGCATTGGAATTCAGGTACTTTATATATTTGGTTCGAGGTCGTATTCCTCCAATCATTTCTGAAGAATGAATTTTTAAAATTTTAGTTTTCAAATTGTAATTTTAGACTAATAAGTCGTCGAGAGGTCAGAATGCTCTCTGGAGGCTGGACAACACAAATCCAATGCGTCCGTCCGCATGAACATCGCTGGTTTCCAGAGACACGAGCAAAGAGCCACTGAGTGGGCGGGAAGTGTTTGGGAGAGAGGGGTCAATGTAAACTTCGTGGGTCATCTGGTGTCGGCGTGGGTCATCCATTTGATGACCAGCGTGGGTCATCCATTGATGCCAGCGTGGGTCATCCATTTGATGCCAGCGTGGGTCATCTGATGTCGCCATGGACTTCGTAAGTAATTTCCCATGTTGATCTCAGGTCATGGTGCCATCATAGATGAAGCCATCAAGGGTCACCGTCTTGGTTTGTGAAGTCAGCGTGGGTCATCCGTGGCACCGAAGTCATCGAGGGTCAAGTGTTAATTATCTTCGAGCGAAGCCGTCGTGGGTCAACCGGTCCGCTTCAGAATCCCAATTTGGAGTTAGGCAGGCACAGTTATATAGTCAGAACTCGTCAAACAAATGTACAAATTAGATTTAGACAGATGTAGGATAAATAATTTACAGTGACATTCCTATCTCGATGTAAAATTATGTTAAAAGTGTGATGTGAAGCAATAAAATTGAACAGAAATTGATTGAAGTAATATTACTTGTGCTTTATGATATTTAATAAGCTCAGTGCTTGTAGTAGTAGTATTCATGCTTAACAGGGTTATGTAAATAACGATTAAAGATTTTCAAGGCCCTAATAGAAAGGGAAATTTTGATCAATCAGGAGTCTTAATTCAATTAATTCAGCTTGTCTTGTATAAATGAACTCTATTACCCACCAGTGCATGCAGTGCCATCAAGTCAATCCCAGCTAAACGCGGGTTCACATTTGTGATTCAAATGTCATGAAAGTTTCATCAGGAACTAAGACAGTTATATGCCAGTCAGGTCAAAAGTGTGACTTTCCCAGTTAACATTAACACAGTTTGATATTCTTGCATAAGGTCAGCAGTGATTGAACTATGGAATCAGCTAAAGCAACTCCTGGGAAAGGTAAACGCAAAAGCCCAAAGCAAAAGAAGAATTCACCCGCACAGGCGGAAGCTACAAAGTGTGAAGAAAGCCGACAAGCTGGCGGAGAAAGTGCAGCTGTTTCCAAAGAAGTCATCAAAACCCCAGCTAGCAGTAGTCCACTTCCAGCTAACATTATTCCGCAAGCTACATCAACACCAATGCCTGTTGCAGATGAAAAGTCCAAAGTCAGGGATGCCAAACCCCCGGAGAAAAGTTCTGCTGTGACTGTGACTGGAGAACAACCTGAAATTGGTAAGAGTCAAAAACAACCTGGAAACAAGCAGAAGCAGAGTACTACTGATAAATCAGTAGCATCTGGAACACCAGCACCTTCAAAAAAGAAGCCTCAAAATGAACCTGGTGCTGGTAAACCAAAAAATCAACAAGCACAGAACCCAAGTAAAACTCCAAAGAAAGGTCAAGATGGGCAAGCAACTGCTGGAGCAGGAAAACAGAACAAGGCTGCTGTTGCTGCCAAGAAAGCGAGCAAAAGCCAACAACAGAAGAAGGCTGAAGTTGATCAAAAAGAGGACATCTTCCAGGCGGTATTGTTGGCAGATAACTTTGGTTGCTCAATATTTGGAACGGAAAGTCCATTAACTCAGGAGGTAATCTTTCAAACAAATTCAAATACACCGGAAAGACTACTTTCTATTTGATAATATGCTTTGAATGATACTCTTTTCTTTAAGGGCTTGGTTCCATTAGCAAACAGGAAACTGATTGACTACTCGTTAGAATCACTCACTGTTTCGGGCGTACAGGAGATATTTTTGTACTGTTCTAGCGAGGCAGACGCAATCCGTCGACACATTAAGTACGGGGTCTAACTTCAGAGTTGATGTCTTTTGAAGTTTGTGCAGCTTGCTAATTGCACTTTACGTTTCTGATTTGCAGGGAATCTAAGTGGTCGTCGTTGCCGGATTGCACAATACATATAGTTGCTTCTGAAGACGCTCTTTCATTAGGAGATGCATTGAGGGACTTTGATGCTAAAGGGATGTTGCGAAATGATTTTATACTAATGACAGCCGGAGTTATAACGAATTTACCTTTAAAATCGCTGTTAAATATTCACCGAGAAAGTGTCAAGAACGATAAAGGAGCAGTCATGACCCTTGTGTGCAGAAAAATGCTTCCTGGTCATAGGTCACGGCCGAAAACTCAAAATAGAGCTCTTGTTGTCAACTCATCCACTAAGAAGTTAATTGCATTTGATGACAAATTGAGTGGGAAGAAACTAAACATACCTTTGGTAAAGCCACAGTCCAGCTAGTACATCTAACATTATGAATACAAATAAAATACTAAGTGTCCGATACATTTACAGGATCGAATCGGCAATGAAATGGACGTCTATTTGGATTGTGTTGACTCCGGAATCGCCGTGTGTTCAGCTTTGGTTCCACCTCTCTTCACTGATAATTTTGATTTCACTTCTCTGTCTGATTTTCTCCGAGGTATATTAATTAATGAAGAGATCTTAGGAAATTCAATCTACCTTCACCGAGTTGAAAACGGTTATGCGAATCGTGTTGTTGATTTTGACACATTTCATGGGATCAGGTGAACTTATTAGAAATGTTCGGTGGTTCGTTATTCGGTAGATTAAATGTGTAATGTTTCTTTTTACAGTTGTGATGTGATGCAACGTTGGACTTACCCAATTGTACCGGATTTACCGTTTGGATCAAACCCGCAGGAGAGTAATTACAGTGTGCGCCATGATTTTATTTATAAAGGAGACAACGTTAAGATTTCCAAGTTAGTAATTAGTATTGCATGATACACACCAAATAATCTGTTTAACACCACTGTGATATGCAAACGCATTGTTCTTTATTCTTTGCAGTGGTGCCGAGATAGGTAAATCTGTTATTTTAGGAGCTAAAACTGAAATCGGTAAAGGAGTGAAGATTACTTACTCCGTGCTGGGAGATCATTGTAAAGTTTCAACAAATGTAGAACTTATAGAATGCCATATCGGAAGCAATGTCGTGATTAAGGTAACTTTGTGCACTTTTGTGTTTTTGTTTTATGCACTGCTAAAATTCTAATTTGGTCATTACTTTTCAGGATAATACTAAGTTGACCAGATGTATTATTTCAAGCGGTGCAATTTTGGAGTGCAACACGGATATGAATGACATTTTATTTGTTAGTGGAGAAAAGTATGAAATATCATTGCCCACGGAGAGAGGGATGGGTGTGGACTCCTCTGGCGAGGCGGATAGTTCAGAGGATGATTTTGACACCGATGGCAGTGGAGGATTTGAAGATGACGATTTCAAAAGTAAGCAATCGCGTGCTGCAATTAAGAACTTGAGCAAACCTATGAATTTCACTTACAGTATTCAGCACCGAAGTCACGCAGAGTCTCGTTCGTGGATACAAGGAAAATGTGGCCATAGAGAATCTGGTTTTGGAAATTAATTCCTCAAAGTATGCCTACAATATGACATTCAAGGAAGTTACTACAGGCGTGTGTTCAGGAATACTATCTCTTGCATCCAAGATGAATGCAGAATTTACTGAAAAATTTACAACCAAAATTCAGTGGGATAAAATTAAGGATGTAATCACAAAGCTTCTAGGCCTTCTGGTACACTATGTAAAAACAAATGAGTCCCAAATGGATTTGCTGGAGTCGCTTGAGGTAAATTGAGTTCACCATCTACATGATTGAAATAAATAACACTTATATTTTTTTAGGAATTTGCAAGTGATAACCTGTATTTCCGCCCAATGCTAGTCCAAACAATTCATTTGCTCTATGACGAGGAGATTTTGTCAGAAGAATCTATTTTGAAATGGCACAAAACACCGTCACTCTACGACGGTTCTGTAGAATTACGAGGCTTGGTAATAATTCCCATATATCCATTAGACACAATTGAATTTTAAATTCTGATGCAAGATTTTATATGCTCCACCAGGTCAAAAAATTAGTGGACTGGTTGGAAACTGCAGATTCCGACTCCGAAGAAGAATGACGAAGACGCAATACTAGAATTATTAAAGGCAATTCACCAATTATGAGAATTCATTATGTTTTAAGGAAGATTTTAATATTGATGTTCATCTTGCTATTTGCGATTGCTGCTATTTGCTGCATTGCAATAATTGGAACTAGTTTATCGATAGTTTATTAAATATTAACGTAGGATTCAACTGAGCTCAAAAAATGTATTATTGCATCCTGAATAATAATATGTAGTTTCAATACTCAATCGAATTCCTCAGCGCGAGCGTAAAGGAGTACGAGTGCAGTAAATGTTGCCTAAATGTGTAATGCGCCGTACATTCATCAGCAACTGATGAAGCTGCAAGAGATATTTAATTATAACACGAAACGTCGAGTAATGCTCAAATTTCTAATGCATTTATTTTAAGCTTAATTCAAGAACGTTTGTTTTTTATCAGATTTATGCCTTCAAAGGTTCAGAAGTACCTGTCTGTGTCCCCGTAATCAAATTGAACCTTGTGAAATTCGTCTAGAACAACAAAATAGGTGGGTATGAGATGGTCCTTGCCTTTGACTTTAGTTTTGGCACGAAACTCGCACTTAACGCCAGCTTGAGTTAATAATTTTGCACTATTCTTAGCAACCTGGAAAACAAAGAAATTGCTAATTACTAGAGCAGCTGCATGCTTGCATGCGGCTGCCTTATTTACACTATCCGGGAGTGCAGTAGTAGGCTTATATTCAACTAAAGGCAGCCACTGGAATTAAAATTCATGGGTTCTTAATGTATATCATATTTATACGTCAATACTAAGTTACCTATGCTATTATTGAAGTTTCTTTCATGAAATAATATGCAAACCTGAATCTTTCCACGCATCCCCGTAGAATCCATTCTGGACGCCATGTTTACAGTGTCACCCCATATGTCGTACAGTGGTTTGTGTGCTCCAATAACACCGGCAACTACAGGGCCACAGTCTAAACCTATTAGCAATTTTTATAAGATTTCGCTATGATTAGTTGTCACTGGTAAAAATTACAGCTTGCTAAGAGTTTAAGAGGCTGAACTTACCAACTCGAAGCTGAAAGTCCTGGTTCTCCTGTAAGCTGATTTTCTGGAGACAACTCATCATGTTTCCGGCAAACTTCACCATCGAAAGCAATGTTCGCCGTCTTTTTCCTAAGTCAGGTTCTTGCCTTTGAATTTCTTCGCGCCGTGGAGGAAAGTACCTTTGTAATTACAAAAAATTAATAGAAATGCAACATTTTAACTACAAAATACAGTGCTCGCAAGTTGTGCAAGCAATTCTAAAAACAGGGACCCCTAGATTATCCCCTTACCCCAATTCATCTTTGTGTCCAGACGCCGTTGACGCGCGCCCCGAGTCATGGACTTCCAAGCCGCCTGCGGCCATATAACTGCTACTGATTACTTTCATTTTCTCAATGTCGATGTAATTGACCAATAGCTGGCAAACATATTTCAGATCAGATAACAATGTGAGTAATAGGTAAACCGACCTAAGATTTGTGAAATACTCCTGTACCTGATCAAACTCAACAATTATTTCATTCAATACTTTGAGGCATTTCATTCCACTATCAGTGAGATCAATGTCATTATAATGGTCCATAAAATTTGGTATTGATGCGAACATCACTGTTACATCCGTATAGTTTCTACTGTGAGTTTCTCCAACTCGGCTTGGATCCATGTAGATTTTGGCTGGCCGGATATCATAAATTTGTGGATGTTAAGCCGGCAAGTACTAAAATACGAATGCATTTCATACTTACCTATTTGCACTGGAAGAATATTGTGAATAAGGATTGTATTAATAATTTGAGAAGTTGCAGCCTCCTTGTGCTCTTCAGATAATTTCTTTTTCCATATAAAATCCAGTCGGTTTATATACTCCATCTGTCATGAAAGATCAGAAAAGTTAGCAAACAAAACAATCGATCAAAATGTATTGTTCGAAATCATACCTGCCTATCCATTATGTGAAGAAGTAAAACTAATTTTACTAAATAAATTATATGAGAGTAGATTGCCGGCAGGGCGGGACTTGCTCCCTTTTCTTGCTAAAACCGAAAATCAAAATCAGCAATTAATTGCGGATGATGGTAACCTTAAAGAATTGTGTAGCTAAGTAACTTACATCGAAGACATAAAACCGATATCGACCCATTGTTAACGAGTATCCCGTCATTGACAACACACACAGGAGAAGTTTTAAAATAAAGTTGATTCTGAAGAAACCGTATATTGTCAGTATCGCAAGGGCGCAACTGTATGTAAAATACTGTGGATTTTAAATTCATTAATTAAAGTTATTATTTTTTAGTCATTAATTCAGGTCATTATTTGAAATAGTAAATACACATACAATGCGATAATTTATGACATTACCCACGGATGCTCGCATTCCTGAGAAGCCGGAGAAACTACAGTAGTTCCTGAGTATTCCGAAATTGAGGTTGAGCTCTCCAATTCTCCATCACACTCTTCCTGAATAATAAAACTCATTAGTTAATTGCGTTGTATGGCTCTGGTACAATTTTCTGTTTTGCTTACCACATCCACAATAGCAAAGATTGAAACAACAACGGCTATTGTGACGTAAATGATGATTCTGATGACCCAACTGTTTGTGACTGAGTTTGAAATCACGTAGAAAAAACGAATTAGAGGTTCATCGGGTTCTGGAATTGGATCTAAATCCCTATATGGGTCTTTGACGCGTTTCCAAACGTAGCTAACCCACACAAACGGAATGAGAATCACAAGGTAGCTTAGGGCCACGCTGAATGCTATCCAAAGTAACGTGTGATGACTATTGGACAAATAAACCAATGATAAAAATTGGGTAATTGGGGAATCATAAACAAAATCCGTTGTACCTTGGCAGAATGAGAGCCTGAATGAATCCAATGCAAATGAGTATAAATAAAGAGCAGCCAATGTAGAATTTGAATAGGGGATCTGGCTGTGTCTGGAATTTGGCTTCGGACGAGAAGTTGTTGAAACACATAAAAAGGGGATGCACGGACTCTTGGCCTGCATTTCCACACCATTGGCTAAAAACCCAACAAAAGTACCATTATTGGAGTGATTTCGGCAAGACTTTGATTTATTTTATGACCATGCTTTAATTTTAATTACTCTGTTTTACGAAGCGGCATCTCATCAATAGCTTTGGCCATTTGCTTATCAACTCTCCCCAGCATATCTCGTAATACCAAGACATTAGCTCCGCCTTCATCCGTCGCCCGAAGAAACGATTTTCGCTGAGCCACCTGTACAACCCTTGTGGTTTTTAATGTGGCTTATTCTCTGACTCTGGGAAATGAATTTGATGTTACCCGTATAAGACTATCAGCAGACTTTTTGGAGGATGAGCTGTTGATTCGTTTTTTTCCACCTGGCCCGCTCTTCTTTGTACGATTGAATCCTTTTGGACTGCCCAAGTCATCTAATTCATCATCTTGACTTTCCTCATCCTATAAATTTAAAATTATTATTCCTTCCTCACCGTTTATTTATGGTGTAATACAATGTTTACAGTGTTGTTGTTTTTGTTTGGAAGAACAAGATATGTGTCTACATCATTTTCGTCCAAATATTTGTCCCGCAGGCGCCCAAACCATGGCTGATATCGATATTCGTTGCTGAGAATGTCCTTTGTCTGTTTTGTTATGTGGATTCGCCTGCCAAGGAAAACATAAATACAGTTCGATGTATCTATTACAATTTAACCATTACGACTGTAGCTCCAGTTTAGTAACTTTACCCTGGTTGACCGCACTGTTCCATCCGATTTGCAATTGTTACGTCCTACACAATTTCAGAGGTTAGAAAATTTCCTTCACATCACCACGCTCTTTTAAATTTACCTTCGACCAAATATCATATTGCCATTTATAAATTCCTATGAGACCACTGAATAGATCCCCACTGTGGATCCCAATCCTCATATTCACGTCCACTTTGAGTTTTTCTCTAATAAGGGATTTTATTAAGTACTGAATCCAAATTGTGCGTGGTATTTAGTATTTAGGAATATGGACACTTGGACTCACCTCACTTCCTTTATAATTTGAATCATGTCAAAACCCAGCCGGACACAGTTTTTAGCGTGGTCCGGTGTTGGATTAGGCAGACCGGAAACACAATAGTAACAGTCACCAAGTAATTTAATTCTTAAACAGTCACGGCTCTGTTAAACAGTGTTCAAAATTTTATAACAAATTAAATTACAGTAGACTAGCATGGTTTTAAAAAAATCAATAACCCGAATTTCCTACCTGTGCAGCCTCATCAAAGCGGCCAAACAATTCATTCAACGTTTCGACCAATTCCTCGGCTTTTAGCGTAACCGTCAAAGCAGTAAAGTTCACAATATCAGCATACAGAACCGTCACATTGTTATGTCGTTCTACGAATAAATCACTACGTAAAATGCAATTAGTTTAAACTTACGTGGATATATTTGGAACGATCTAATATTCAATTTAATCTGCATACTTTTCTACTTAACTTTTATTGGTAAGCTGAATTCACACAACCTCTTACCTGAAGGGTTTTTTGTGCATGGAGGTATGTTTTTGTTTCTTGGGATGATGATTATGGTGATTGTGACTACTGCGCACGTGATTAAGAGATCCATTGCTCACACTTCCTTTTGTCGATTCCATTTCACGAATCGCTTCTAATAATTCTCTTTTCACTTCAACGGAAATATGATTTGGCAGAATACTTTGCAGAAGTTGTTCCTGTACAATAATAGACACAATTTTATTAAAGGTATATTCTTAGAAATCTCAAATCCCATTTTAATCGTATTTTCTTGATGACCTCTTGATCCTTCTGATGCTGTTTCTTAATTGTGCTCCTGATATACCCTCGACGATCCAGAAATGCTCTCCTGAGTGTAACCTCTGCCAGCAGTTGTGAATAAATCCCAACAAAATTACCACAAAAATAATATACAGCGTCGGCCGCAATCTGATCACAAAATATGAGCACAATTGAATTCCAATCCAGGCAAGGGCCAATTAGTGACCAGTAAATTAGTTTTGTGAAGTCTTACTCTTTGAAGTCTGTTTGGCTCTTGTGAATAAAGTAAAATCCCAGAGATTAAAAGATGAGTTACACTGACTAAACATCCCAAAGTGATGGTTTGATATTTGCGTGGTAGTGGTAAAAAGAAATAAATTATAATTAATGTATGAAACGTTGATGCAGTTCGAATCCGCCGCTCCCGCTTTGTGTAAAAGTAGAGGGAAAGGCCCAAATCCGAACACGTAATTAATACAACCGTGAAAATAGAAACGACTTCTTGAACTCGCGGAGAGTAACGAAAGGCTCGCTCATCACAAATTAGGCAAAACATGACCAAGCAGCAAACTACGAGACTCATGTGAACAATTACTTCGGGAATAGCATTTGACACGTCCTCCTACATCCATAAATACAAGCGATTGGATTAAGTTACGAACTCACAAATTAGCCTAATTAAACTGCCTTGGCGCAGAAGGTGCTGTTTCACTCACTTCGTTGACTATTAAAAGTGCTCCCGCGTACAGGAAGCTCATTCCGATCTGGATCAATAGGTAAACATTGAAGTACGCATTTTGAAGTCTTTGGGCGTAACGTTTGTACAATTCTCCCATGTCATGGAGCCGGAACATATTCTAGAATTACGTCATATGGTCACAAAAGTTAGAGAATTGGAAACTAGAAAGTACTATGCTTTATGAATTCGCCCATCGCACATTCTTACGCTAGATTGTTATAAACATTTTTGAATTGAGGTAGCTTGTAAAAGCATTCAGTTATTAGAAGTGGAGTTCAAAATTGGACGCGCAACGTGCATTAGACATTCACCGTACCATACCATATATGCAATGGAATCGTAATCTTATTAAATATCTGTAATGACAGTTCACAGGTGCGGTGTACATTGTAATGAGCTTTAGTGCTTTCCTGGAATTGATTGAATTGACCAATTGACGCCATTCATTCTAATTTAGTGATTACAACTTCAAAATGCCTGAAGCGTTATGATAGACACTGAGGACTTAATTTTACACATTTATGCAAAATGATAATTTTGGATGCGCATCAAACACAAATATTTTTCTCACCCTCAGGTAGCTCCATGACCAATATCGCTCATCGGTGAATTCCACAGTATCCGATGCCGCTTCTGCTAAAAGAGAAATTTGACTTGCACGTTTTGAACTAAAACTCATGGAACTCCGAATTTGATTTTGAATTCCTGTCAAACTGTCACTATGTACCAAAGCTGCCATTGTTGCTTCCACTACTACATAGATATATAGTTAGATAAATACTGTCAACTTGTCGGCACTTTTTGTTCATACATTCTTCTTAAACTTTAAACCACTTCGTACGTACATAGTATTTCGGCGAAGGAGAATCACAAGAAATCTGAAGAGAAGCCGCAAAAAATTGCTAATGACTCAATTTCCATACTAGAAATTTCAGGACTCAATTTGCATTTTACTAGTTTAAGTAGTCCGCAGGCGGTCGGTCGGCAGCCCCTCCGCCCTTCAGCACTGGGAATATCTTCAAAACAATTTTTTTCTAAATCTGAAGAGTCGACTAATTGTAGGTTGGACCGTAAAATTAAGTTTCACGGTCGAGACATTCCACACCGTCGTGTGCAAAAAATTTGCAAACTGTTCTTTCACACGCAAACGTGTTGGTAAATGAAGGCAGTGTCACTCATCACGACCTTCACCAAAAGTCCCTTACTCACCACCGCATTGCGAATTATAATGACAAAAATCAAATTCTCCGTGCGTTGAGTTTACGTTGGTCTTTTCATCCAGGGATTTACGCAAATACATGCACGCTGGGTGTTGGAAGAGATTTTTTATTTCGCTCGTAAGCCACGAAGCACTTTCTTCTTTTGTATTACAGTGCGAACTAACACTAAAACTGCACGACCATGCCCGTCCAGCCCAATCCTCCCTTGATTGATGCCTTACTCCGTCATTGTCATGACCAATCATAAAGTGGAGCACATTATCCTCGGTTCTGGAGAAATATTAGATTCCCCATACAAACTGCTAACCACACACGCCATCCCATCATCAGCGTGTCATGTCAAGATTGGAAGCCGGACTCTATTGTAATTGTAACCAAAGAATGTTCTCACTCATTCAATTAGTTTTTGGAACTGGTCGTTAAAAGGGGAAAAACACCCCCACCCTCACGCCGGTTAAATATCAAACGGGGCTACATCCGAATAATGTGCATGATCTCCAAAAAAGGCTTACTGTCTGTGCTTTACGTGGAAATCAAATTAATCCTCTTGCAAAAAAATTAGCAAAACTTTGTGCCACTAACATTGAAATTACAAATCTGAACCGATGTAGTCCTACAACAAGCTGCGTTTCTTTCTGCGCCTTCCATCAGGTCCGGGACTGCAGTCTAACACGCAGTCAATCACTGGTTATCTTATCACAGGTAATATTTGTATTTTTGAAACTACTGCTTCCCACATATCTCACTCATTGTATGGGCAATGATTATTGCATAATGCAAGTAAAGGGGGGCCCAATAAACATATTTCAAATTTACAGTTAATTTGAAACCTTTCCTTACGTAGCAATATATACATACTCTTATTTCGGATGCTTCTGGGCTGTATAACTAAACAAATTTGAGACGTCCTTCGTCTGTACTAGTATGGGAAAGGTAATATGACTGCATTTCCGTTTCCAACGAGATCCTAGCGTTATGGGAAGAGTCCACTACAAATTATGATTTATTTGCCAAATCAATTTCAGAATTAAATCTGATCCAGTCACCAAGGCATCGTCCATTTACAATTTGGATGTTTGATTTCTGCCGACGACTACGCCGAGGCGGCCGAGGACCGCGACCTCATCGCCAGCCTCTGGCATTTCCTGCTCAAACGTGGTGGCGGACGGACGCATATTCTCAGTTGTCTCCCTCAAGTTTAAAAATTTCAAAGTCCAGTTTATCCTTCGGTTATGTCCATGTGTACAAGTTCTGAGCC
>JAAXYW010002343.1:0-15818 GCA_036851895.1 Orthonychiurus folsomi
GAAACAATAGAATTTAACCAAAACTAGAATTAAGAAGTAAAATTGTGCTATACTGTGTCAAATGGCAACCTCTAATGAGAGGCAGTGATCTGATTGAATAAAGACAAGATTGTTCCCCCCAATTGATTTATTTGTGTTTATTACTCGGCTAATAAATGTGCAGTATTTAACCTAAATCACCACAATATCACCACAAAATAGCGCGTGTGCCTTGTATGAGAGCAATAAGATAAAAACCCTTTTAGCCAAGGATATGCAGAAGCGCTAACGTTGCTAAAAATATATCAATATCAACCGCAAGCAAATCTGCCAGTATTAATTCAGTCGCCGGAATTCTAAAATTATATAAATAGTTATATCGGTTTCTCAACACGAGCCTTCCGAAATTGGAATAGAAAACCGCTCTCGTATGTAAGCGACTGTGTACAAAGTCCGGTCAGGGTGATTTTGATGATCCCCACGAACCACGTAAAATTAAATTAATTATCTTGATTTCCTGGATTTGAGCCATCTAGAATTAAAAATTATGTATTGCATGAAAAATAAATTTCAAAATGACAATCAGATGTCAAGTTTGAGTAGGGTGGGAGCATTGAAGGAAATTAGTCCAATCCATTCTTTTTCAAATTCCACAACCACTCCATAAAGCATTATACTCAGCACAGCAAAGCATCTCGATTCCGTAAGTACAATAAGTTGGAAACATAAATATTTTAATATAATAAAAACTAAAACTATGTACTACTTAATGCCAAGGATACTTGTTTTTCTGCCTTATTGCCATGAGTTTTGTTACCCTGATTTTTGCTCTTGCCATGTACACCTCCGCCGTGTATTTGCAGGCAGCAACTTGTCCACCTCCACTACTACGTATATTTTCCTGCGAAAACCGTGCACAACGCAATCTATAAATTAACTGATTCAAATTTTTGTTTGCCCAAATCCATCCTGTTTCTCTGGATCCTGTTGAAAACCCATTACTAAATTTTCTTGCGGAACAGAACCAGCCAATGATGGTTAACTATAGTCCATTTACTTTTTACCATTTACAGTTGCGGAAACTTTTATATAGCGGTCACCTATAGTTTGTCAATAAATCAGTTAATAACAAAACTAGCGAAAAACTTTGACTAATGCATCTATGCAGCACGATGAGCATGCATGATCATGATGATGCATGATCTGCTGCAGGTCAGCTAAGACTGTATTGAAATACATGGGCTTGGGCTAGAATATAATTATTATTACGACAGGTTAAGTTATGCATGCGTGGGCATAATGTCCGTCTATTGGCATACAATACATTTACATTACGCTATTTCTATTTGAATTAATTGCAAACCAGCTTTACTCATTTCATAGACAGTGCATGTGTAATGCCCACAAACCACATAAACTGGCAAAGTTTGCTAGTGGAACTATAATCAAAATTAAGCACAAGAACAATGGAAAGCCTACATGGAAAAATTCTATTGTTTTCTCGCTATTTGTGAAAAGGTTCGCAGTCGCACGTTTTGTTATTTTCCACGATTTGCNTGTTTTCTCGCTATTTGTGAAAAGGTTCGCAGTCGCACGTTTTGTTATTTTCCACGATTTGCATCACAATTACTCAGAGATAGCAATGCCCTTGTTCATATCGAGCACGCTGACCTGCCACGTAGCTATAAATAAGGACACTGACATCTTTACATCTTTAATATCATCTGACATACGGCAAGCATTTGGATATGCGGCCGTATTTTGTGTCCATTATGTCTTAATTTTGAAATTTATAAACACAAATCAAATTTTGGAGTGCAAACTTCATACAAAAAGAGTTAAAATTCTAGCTACAAAAAGCAAAAAGAAAATAAATAAGTGACCAAAACAAAAGTACGCACACTTGCATAACACTGCTCTGTAGCACATTGTAATAGCATATAATCCGTTTCCATTTGTAACGTTGCGTTATTGCAACGCAACCAAACCAAAAGGTAGTGCTGACATTTCATATCCGGGTGAACCAAAAACCAATCCAAGCGAAACACCCGCCTCCGACGGAATGGAATTGCTTTTTATTGCAAAGAAGAAGTAATTGAAATGTTTCCGACTTCCATTCACATTCGCGAATCATGATTGAGATTTCCGGCATATGTGATGCGTCTCCGGTCGCGGCCACGCCGCAGTCAGTCGGGTCTAACTCAATTCCAAACTGGGAACGGCCTTTTGGTTACGTTAAAATTCTCTTTCCAATCCAATGAAATACAATACGTTTCTATGAAACTTTGAATAAATATTGTGTCCGCGTCCGATGAGAAAATTAACCAGCCCGTAGTTAGTATTCATGATATCCTCAGGTTATAAATAGTATATTCTGAACATATGTGGTCCGGACTTCAGGGAATGGGGCGTGCGATCACATTTCAGTCCGATTACTTGGATTCTGCAGTTCCATTTGCACTTACTCAGTAACACAAGCCATTCCTATTAATTGCATTGGCAAACATTATTATACGCCACCTCCGAGGAATCAAATCCCCATTTGCATCTCCCGTACTCTCGTATGTTGAATTTACAAGCCTTATTTGCACAATCCTAATTCACAGCTTGTAATTGTACGGCATAAAGTTGTGGGGTGTCCAGCCTGCTCATAAAATACAATATACCATAGTGCACACATTCAGTTTTTAGACAGATGCACGAATATATTACGTAATTCCGCAAACGATGAACCCTTTGAATTTCAACCTTTTCGTATGTAAAATATGTACGGTTTGGTTTTCCTTTCTCCGTGTTCTCCCTTGAGCTCCTGCATGTCTCAGCTTCATTTGAAGCTGAAATTATTCTCTTCATAGCTGAATACCATCAAGCTTACAGCTTCCGCGGCAGGAAACGTAATTAAGTTCTGTGCAAATATTAGGCATGTCCTTTGAGTAGAAAGCAAATATGAAATATTCATATGGAAGGGTACGTCAAGCTTTGCACAATAGAAAAGATGCGCGGATATTGTACGTGTGCTTACCATATATAATTTGCTCGTTTTGTTGCAAAAATTTGGAAGTTTTATATAATATTTGCAAAGAAGTTGGATACCCTTTATTAAATTGCATGCAAACATGCGAAACGCACTACAAGCCCATATACATAATGAAAATGAAGACACATTTTATTATCCCACCTCTTCCTTTAGTGTCACACCGTTAATGTTATTGCGAAGGCTATAATATAATTCCTTCCCAAACACATGAATTTCCGTCTAATCAAGTTAAGAACTGTACATTGTGTGTGTTTCGCCGCAATGCCACAACAAATGGTCCACCAATCCCGTAGTTAAAGCAGACAGTGTTTATTTACCTCTCCTCATATCCCATTAAGTAAAAGGACGGGCAGAATTTATCTTTGGAAATAACAATAAAGTGTTAAGTACAAGGGATGTGTGTGCTCAGCAGGTAATTGCACATTCCAAAAATTTAGAGCTGGGCCATTAGACGTCCAACGCTAACGCACAAACATTAGCATTTCTCACTTCACCCATACACAGCCACAGCCAAGGAGAATAAAGTGTCTCCGCCTTGGTCGTGACTGTATACATACATACTACTACGTCCCTGCACTACTACTGCAGTAAAGAGGAGTTGAGTTTAAAAAGAGGTGAGATGATTGTGTCATGTTCATCATTTCACGATCACGACGAAGGAAAGACGTAAGGGTTCCTTGGGACGCGACGCGCGGGTTCTCTTATTACCAGAACCTGTCTCGTTTGGGTGACATAAAAAAATTGATCTAATTCATCATAACATTATGTGACGACATTTTACTCTGCTACGCTGTAGGCAACCCAGCTTACACATTTTTCAAATAATAATCTCGCGCGGGCTCATTTAAAATAATTTATCAGTATTATAAATTATGTAGTGCTGGGAGCAGGCAATTCCAGCCCTTTAGGGACGTTTAATAGGTTTAAAAAATTTCAGGAAGCTGTCAGCCTCCTGATTTATTCCAAAAATCCATACATACATTGCATCGTGGAAATGGACGAAAGCATATATTTGCAGATTGTAAAATAGCAGATGGAAGCCGGAGCAGAGTCCTTAATTTAAGTCACACCTTTCAATTGAACAATAAAAACTCAATTTAAATTTTAAGTGTTGGAGGAGTGGGAAGCCTTAAGTTTTATTTCACACTTCATTCTGGGAGGGAGAGGAGGAGGCGGGAAATTAGATTATGAGGAGAAAGCAGGACACAATGAAGAGCCTCGAGAACTCACACGTACAGCCCACACTTCAACGCCACGTCGTCGTCGGAGCTCTTTCCATTCCCAGAAAATCTCACACCACCATCCCGTTTCTCAGCCTTGTCGTCTAATCGTCTCGAAGAGTAAGTGACTCCCGCACAGCAAAGCAGCGTGGCAGGAAAGATGTATGTGCCAAGTGGCAAGATGTTGAATTTGTTGAATAACACACAGCTGCCGCGCTGTAATTCGCCTACTCGTTTCTCCAGATGAACGAGGTGGTAGGTAGTAGGAGTATTAATGCCTAGGGTCTGTCATTGTGTATTTGCAAGCCACGTTTTTCTTGCATTGCATTTGCATTCTTGCTAAAGTGTGCCTTAAATAGCAAAATAAATACGTAAAAATTATACAACTTGTTAGTTCTATTCCTGCAATTTGCTGATAAAATACTCTTATTTTGACAACAGATTGGCCAGAACTTTTTTGGAATAAACTACTCGTCCAGCCATAAGGTTAAACTGTACTACTCGCATTTCTTAATAAGCACTCCCCCTACGGATTTACCATTATAGTACAGCTAAATGCAATTAAACTAGTAGCCACTTACCTTGAAAGGAAGGTGAAACCTGTATATGAATCCCCGGTTTCCTATAAATACGAGCAACCCCGTGTGCATTTTCCCATGCCTGATTACATTTTAAAGCCCCGCTTGCCTACGGCTGGAATAGAGAAAGCAGGTAACTTACGTACGCTTCGTTTCTAATCGCCATTTCCAGGAATTTCCTCAAGGCTCAACTTGTGACTCCAATTCTTAAGCTCAAGTGTAGCACTATGTCTCACTCTGAAGGGCTTTTTGACTCTGTGTAGCCCTCAGCCTGAAGTACCTAACCTACCTAATATTTTACTAGCAATCCCAACTGTAAAGGAAGCAATAAAATCTGCTGAAGAAAACTCGGCGGCGTGTTTATCATCATTAAGCCTCTTTTAATGGGATTCTCCGCTCTTTTGCTCAATTTCGTTTTCATTGGCTTTGCACTTTAATGTGGATCAAAAGTACAAAGCGTCAACAATGGGCGTTCACTTGCCGTGCATGTGCTTGTGCATGCGACCGCGCGTTAAATGCAATTATTGTTCTTTGAAGATACGAAGGCAAAGCCGAGCCTCAAATCCGCTTGAGATTTACCACCTGAGTCTGGGAAACCGAAGTATTGACAAAATAGTGTATTGTGGTTAACCTTATACACATTATTTGCATAGGACGATGCCGGGGTGCCGTGACGAGCCTCAAATCCGCTTGAGATTTACCACCTGAGTCTGGGAAACCGAAGTATTGACAAAATAGTGTATTGTGGTTAACCTTATACACATTATTTGCATAGGACGACGTCGAGTTGCCGTGTCGCGTGTGGCACAAATCCTCCGTCCTCGTAAGCGTCTTAAAGTCAAAGCAATTCTACTCCCGTCTTTCCTTCCACGGTTTTTGAGAAATGGAACCCAGGGAAAATACGGACGGTTAGTAGAGAAAATCAACGATCCGAAGGACGAGCAATGAGCGGAAGCAACTTTCCTTTCCCCGTCTGTGTGTGTGGTCTACGTCTTCGTCTACATCTACGTCTACGTACGGCTTGAATCATGTGATCCGTGCTGCTGGATTCCAAACCGGAATCTTTCGTCGTCGAAACAACGAAATGTTAAAAGGATATTTTGTTACTGTCGCAATCCTATTCCCCGCTCTGACTGTGCAATTCAATTTGAAAAAAACCACCGCTCTGTGTATATGTCGTCAGTATTTTGATTTGATGTGGCGTGACTTTGTGGGAATTCAATTTCTGGTAGTAACTTACTTTGTAGAAATAAAGGTGATTAAATAAAACCTGCTCAGCGGACACAACACATTTTCAGCATTTTAATAAATTTGCCAGTGGTGTAGGTTCGGATCCAAATATGGTGACACACGAAGGCAGCCGTCAAATTTTGGTAATGGTAATTTACTACTTGCACTTGCAAATTCGCGGCTAAGGAGAGTTCAAACCTTAATAAATGTTTTCCAATGGAGCATCCACTATATGAATGTATTTTATACATGGGCTTAATATGTTTTCATTTACTTATTTGTGAACCTGAAATACGACAATTCTGGATTCAATGCTCTCACGCTCCTACACAAAGGATCTAAATCCCCCATTCCTAGCACTGTACTGTGCTGAATACCCTATTTTGGGTTTAGAATGCCAATACGGCTTTGATAAAATTGGTATATCAAAGTTGGCATGCTAAACAAATTTGCTGGCAAAATTGGCAAAATACAAATTGTACTAATAGTCTCACAAAATTTGACCACAGATAAATTTCATAATTTCTACCTGCTAAGGCTGAGTAAATCATAATCAATTAGCTAATTAATTAGTCAATATGCTTACCGAGCATTAGCACGTATAAGGTATACAATCTGCACTCAAATTCATTTTAAATAGAATTTTCTCACACTTGATATCCCCCATCCCAGCCGCTTTTACAAACAATGTGAAATGTTTAAAATTAGGGATGCACCGAATATTCGGTTGGCCGAATAGTCCTATTCGGCCTATTCGGTATTCGGTGGATGGTATTTGGCCGAATGTTCGGCCGAATATTTTTTGAATGTGCAAGTGGGGTGTCGCTGGAAAGCCAGCATTGCGTAGATCATGGTTGTGCGCAGCATTTGACCGTACAGTCAAATTCTTGTTTGCTATCGCTATTTGTGCTGAATAATATCCGAGACAAGCTAATATTCAAGAAATTTTACTATTTCTGTTCTGATCTCTGAAATTTAAATGCTTATATAATCACATTATTTAGAAAGCAAGAACGTTTTGTGGACTAGTGGACTTTATACTCACTGATATGTTCAAATTAGGCAGGAAGCAATAATATCCTGTTGTTTGTTGTTGCTGATATTATAGCATAGCGATGTGATTACATAGGAAGCAAAAATGTTCAGACTGATTATATACAGATTACATGTATATACCTACATATATATATTGTACTGAGGACTGATCACGTTATTTAGACAGCAATGTTATTTTGTGAACTTTACACAGAAATCTCTTAATAACAAAGGCAAGAAGCGAATGCTAGCAAAAATGAAAGGCATGGCATTTTGTGTGCACACATGACAACCTCTAATCATGCGCGGAGTTTTTTTTTAAAGTAATAGATGTTCTTTTACTGCGCTCCAAATTGTCCAACTTTTAGATATCATAATGGCAAAGAGTTTTATTAACATATCAAAAATCCGCGGGTCTGACAGAAACTATTCTACATTTTTTTCCTTTCCTGCAGTCTATGCTCGGTTTTTAGCCTCTCAAGGCTTTGTTAATTTAAATACTGACTTGTAGTTTACATAATTGGTATTACAGGTTCCAGAAATGGAATCTATTCTAATCAGGCTTTCCAAGGATACCACACTTGCATTAAATAAATTATTCGGCCGAATATTCGGTATTCGGCGTTTTGATATTCGGCCTATTCGGCTATTCGGCATTTGTCCGAATACCACTATTCGGTGCATCCCTATTCAAAATGGCAAATAAGTCTAATATCCAACTCGTGGCAATCCATTATATGCATTTGCATGTGTTTCAGATATAAACAAATGGGACATCCCCGGAAATTCAGAACACTTCCAGTATTTCAAAATAACTTTTTCTGATAAAATAATTAATTTTTGGTCAACAAAATTTTAATGTAGAGCTGCAAATTTAAAACCTTTGGCGTTAATGAAATGATTCACAACACCAATTAAACACAATTCAGTAATTAATCTTGAGCTTTACAATTTCACACCGTTGGATTTACAAATTCGCTTTGCTTGCAATGGGATACGCAGGTCCCTTCGCGCCTGTTCTGGTGCTTCAATGATTGTCGCTGCTAACCCGCTTTCCAAATGCCAATTTACATGACAGTGAAACAACCACACCCCTGGATTGTCTGTTACAAATCGAATAACCATCCATGCAGAATTTCCCATAGTTGTTGTATCTCTCCGAATTGTATTCAGAATTAGTCGATCCCGGGAAGAATTAAAAACCCCCGAGCCAATTTCCCCTTTTCCAAGAACCCAGAATGTATGACCATGTAAGTGAAACGTATGAGTGTCTCGATCGCCACGATCATTGACAACAATTTGCACGACCTTTGATAAACCAATGTTGTTTAGCAAAACGAGAACACATAAAGTGCATACAATAGAACGCATTGATTGCACCTGCTTATATTTTGTGTAGAACGGATTTGCATAGGACGGGATCTGCCTGTTCTTCAATACCTGACCAAGCAGTGGCTTCCGGCCAGACCGATATATTATATTGTTGAACGTCAAATGCTTCACACCTTCAAACACATCAATTATTGGGCGTAATTTACAATACTTTCTATGCAATATATGCCATGCTAGGCCAGCATATATACTAAACTTTTTGTTGGCAATTCTCAAAGACTCAATTACCTTTTGCATCAATAATGGTTTCCACATTCAAAATGATTTCCTGATCAAACATCCGCGGAGCAGATTTACCATCCACTGGTTGCAGAGACAATTCCTGATCGAGAAGTCTAAATACACTGCCGGGGTTTTCGGGAAGCCAAGGCGGGTTCGACAATGTCCCCGGACCTCCGTCACCATTTCCATACACCAACTTAGCCAGGACCCTTGGAATCATGTCATTTGGGTTGGGATTAATATTTGGCTCATCAGGTTTAAATATGTTGACGATATCCGACTCAGCGACTATCCAATGTTCATTGGCGACAGCATTCATCTGAACAATTACGGAATACCTCTGTCCAGGCGTTACATTCAAGACACCATACACATTTCGTTTAACAGTGTCTACTCCATCTACTTCAATCACGGTTAATTTATGATTTTGAATATAAAAATAGAATACTGATGATGAGGATGTGTTGATGATGCGAAGTCTATATCGTTTGCCCCGGGTGACTTTAAATTCTTTGAAGGGTTGATTGTTGGAGCAAGGAAGTCGCGTTGCATTACATGGATATCTCCCAATGCCATTAATTAGATTTGAGAAGGGAATTGGTAAGTTTCCATTGCTGGCTGCTGACAGATGCCAGTTGGAGTTGACTGAGCCTGAGGTGTGGAACCAGTCACTGAGAGTAATGAGGATTTCATCATCATATTCGTCAGCATACAGTTCCGGCTTGTTATCGATGATCAGTGCTCCCCACAATCCTTCAGAGAATTGATATCCTACATGGGAATGCCACCTGTCAAACAAAAAATATGTACAAGATTTCAGGGTTTGCAAAATTTCTGCCAATACGGTGTACTCACCAATAGGTCCCAGACTGTTCCACTTTGAAAACGTATGTTTGAGAATTCAAACGGGGAATCGGGCATTGTGTCACAGCATCCTTCCCATCTTGGAATGGTGACCCTCGTTGAAATATCCCATGCCAATGTATTGAAGTTCTCGTCTCATCGAACCCCGATTGAATATGATTACGAACGGTGATATGGAGAGTGTCATTTATGGAGGCTCTAATTGTGGGACCGGGAAATTTACCATTCACTCCTAATATGTGACAAACTTTTACACCATCCGGGGAACCACAGAAGTAATTGGGTATCAATGTGTAGTGAACGCGTTTTGCAACACGGGATTGTAAATTGATTAGTCTGAGCAGTAGAAAAGCAATATAAAATGCAACAAGCCCCATTGATTCTATCTTGTATGAAGAATTTAGCTAGATCTGAATGAATTTAAGCCAAATCATTGAACTTTTGAAATAATATAATTCTGATTTGCTTCCTTGCTTTTGCTTTTATATGAGGTCAAGCTACTAAACCAGGTTTTACATTTCCATGTATTGACGTTTCTATTATGAACCTGGGATTGAAATTGAATGGTGTTCGATTCAATTATGTTACATCAACCTGTGTGGCGCGAAACAGAGCATATCTTTGTTTAAAATTATACCGTGAGCGACATCAAATGCCTGAAAATATTTACAGAAAAGTGGAGAGTGGGGCGTAGTTCACAAGTGGGCATTGCTCTAGATTTTATCCATACCTACCACATGCTTTCTTGTTTTACAAGAAATAGAAATATTTTATCCGTCAAAAAACTGTACTCATTTTTATCAATATCATTTGTGGTTTTAAATGAAGAAATAATTCATTTGGAATCTTAGCTAGCATTTCAATGGAATCACTATAAAGTCACGTCCTGAAAACCCGTAATAAATGCATCTGTTTTCTGTTACTGACATAAGCTTACCACCTAGACTGGTCACCAGAGACGGAAACTAAACAAGAGCAACCGACAAGATAAATGATCGCGGTCAGTACACCTAAGCATTTAGACCCACAAATGTCCCTTTGCATATTGCAGACACCTAAAGAGCAAAAAATGCAATCAATTTGAAGCAAACGGAAACGGCGAAAGAAATTGGATCTGATCGACTGCAAATTTTAATACGCGTGCAATTCATGATGTGTGAAAGCAAGGCATTGACTTTGGCAAGTCTTAATTCGTATTCAGGTGATTTTTTTACTCCGTTCCTGCTAAATTGCGTTCTGCTGCTTCAATCCATACGTGCAAACATCTACTTAGCATTTCCTTTCGGTTATAAATGAATGAATAACTTATTGATGATACATGCAAGCCGCCGTCAAATTCTGGTTTACTTATGCAGGAAGGTTAATGCTCAAGCCTTAATATTTTCCTTTCAATCGAGACCAGACTGTATGCCTGTACTATTTAATACATGGGCTTAATAGGTTTTCATTTACTTATTTGTGAAGCTGAAACCCGACAAATTGGAAATTCAATGCTCCTACGCTCCTACATGTAGAATTCCATTCATTTCTTTTGTACTACGCTGGATTCGTGGATTCTTCCAGTCCCAGTCAATGCTGGGCTGAGAAGGAGCCAGAAAAGATAAACTTTTGACTGCGCCCGCTCCAGGTAGAAACGACGTGGAAGTCGTAAAAGTGTATGAAAGAAAACTCATTACCACCGTCTATACTCCAAAACGAGCGTATAGCGTGAGACAAACTAAGGATCCGCCAGCATCAAACCCACAAACCGTGAAAATATTGAACGTAGGAAAGCGACGGGATCCTTTCCTTTTTTACAAGCAAATGCCTTTCACCGCCCGTGAATTAAATGATGAAAAGGGAATGCGAAGGAAATTGAGTAAATTGCTCAAGATCTTATCATCATTAACCCTTAATCCCTCAGTGCTAAACGGAAATGTTGATTGGGGATGCACACCTGTCTTCACGTTAATGGGATACAAAGATTTCCGTTTCTCCTGTTTTATATTGTGGACATGTCTACTGCTATATAAAAATACTAATTTTTGGAACAAAAACACATTCCCACAGGATTTAGTGCAATAATTTCAACGAGCTGCATGCGCATTACATGGAAAATTAGCTTGCCCGCGGATATTTTCCAAATTTACAAGTTCTAGTCATTACTATCACCAGAACACCCGGAATATTATTTCACTCATTAGTTTATTTGATGTCATTCGCATGATGCCGTACGAATTTGAATAGGCCATGCCCCCAAACCTTTTATTTTCCAGTCCAGGGCATCCCGGACTACTTAAAGTCGGCATGTGGTGTTCCCTTCACTGGATTTGACTTTCCTTCATTACAGAAAATGAAAGCCGACTCATGTGGCTATTTGTGGCATGTGCTACGAGTACTACGTCAAGCTAAGCTATATTGCATTTTGCATCCACAACTCTCCTCGCCCTCAGCCCATGCTGCCTAATGAAACTTTCACTTCGCCTTCGACCGACATCAATCCAAAGAGGCTTTGACCCGACTGGCTTTGCGTTAAGAATAGCTAGTATTTCAAAGGCAATGGAACCAAATCCAGTTGAGTTGAGTAATAAAGCACTACCGCTACCGCACTGGACTCACCATGAGAGTCAAAGCAATCAACTCGACATGCCGAGTTGACAATCCAAACACGAAACTAATCATGACCCATTTATCCCCCGAGTGAAAGCACACAGATTATTTACAGCACAACCAGGGAGCGGAACCCTGGGGCTTTAGGATTTGAGGAGCGAATTACAGGCGGGATTTTACTACTATGGAAAGAGGGCAAAGGGGAAGATGAATAAAAAGTAATATAATACGAGGCACGGATGCAACGGAAAATAAAACTCAACCGGGATGCTAAGGCAAAAAGTGTGAAGTGGTAAAGTCGGTTTTACGTAGTACTCTATAAAACGTTAATCCAGTTTAGGAGGAGGGAATAGTTTTAGCTAAAGAAAACTAGAAAAATTGGGCCAAATGCATTAATGTAGTAATGGTTTATAGACACACCATAAATACAATTTTAATAGAACTTGTATCATTAAAGATGCAGCGTTTTGCTAGGCGAGATATAGCTATGGATTTTTACAAATATAAAACTACTTTCAGGAAATCTTAAAACATACGTCATATCACTGTTAGGGAGCGACTTCTGAAGGAATATCTACGCATGCCGCCTCCACGCAAGCACATGCATTACAGATAAAAACTAATAAACCTATGCAATTGTTTAAAAAGAGTTGGAATTTGAAAATTTTGTATTCGTCATTATTAAGCAGCTCAGGGTCGTATTAAAGGCAACCCTCTTGATTTGCTGCCTCTAGATGTTCAAAATGGAACTTTATTTGAAAAGAAATTGTGGAAACCAGTATATTTTTATTTATAATAGATGACTAGGCTAACCTGGACCATATGCCTGGAATGAAATATTTGCGAAAGATGCAAGTAACGTCACCAAAACAAATCCCACGACAGAAGCAAAATGCACTGTGAATCTGCAGCGCAGCACAAAAATTGTATTTACTTTTTGAAATTGGCAAAGTTGCCCTCCAGTTAATTGGCGAATATGGGACTGAAAAAGAATACAACGGAGTAACTGAAAACTGGCATTATCCAACCGCTGCGCTATGCCGGATGCAACTTAATGTTTACCATTAACGAGGTTTGCACAATATAATCGTTTGTTAATTATATTCTGCTTATACACCTCCATTACAAATATCGTTTCGTAATAGCACAATTTGTGTGCAAAAATATTATACTAGCTTGGCCTTCCACAATGCACATGACTATGTTAATGCGAGCGGACGCTGTGCTGCTTCATTAATCAGGAAATTATTAAAGTAGCATGGGATACTTTTCAATAATATCAAGTAAGTAACTTCCGCCCACCAACGGGGGTCTAAGAATCTTTAGTCCAGAGGTCAATACTAAAGTCATTGTCGATTTAATAACCAAAATAAATTTCTTGGCATGTTAATACAAACAGCTGGAAAACAAACATGAAATATTAATGCTCACGTTTAATCCATTAAACTGCGCAGAATTCCAAGCTACCAGAAAACTACAAATTAATTCACCTCCGTCATGCTCTTATTTATTCGGCATGCTCCTTTGCTGCTTCACAATTATCCGGAAATTGTATTAATTTTTCAATTACGCGAACGTGCGGATGAATTTCGTATTTAATTTTGCTCCACTATTTAAACCCACGCTTAAAATGTTTAATCAGTATACAATTTATTAATCGCTTATCCATCCACTTCTCTAACACACCAATCAATCAGACAGATCGACGAATATATTTAAAAAATGAAGTCGTTGCTTCTAATCACAGCACTATGCTTGGCCATTTGGATTCAAAACGCTCCGGTTTCGGCGACTTTTGGGATTTTTCCAGTCTTTCAACCTCCTATTCAATACACGAGTAAGTCAACCCCATATTGGACTTTGTGAATTTAGTGCTAAGGACTTTTAACTCAGCTTTATACATTTCAGGGACAAAAGCAAATTGCACAAATGGCGAAATAGTGTCCCCGCCAAGTCGCCCTTGCACTACTTGCATATGTGCTCCAAAGAATATTCTGAATTGTATGACATTACGACTGTGCCCTACTAATAGTACCACAACAGCTGGAACAGGCTAACGGAATTTATTTGAACACCACAATGTAGATGTAAAATTTAATAAATACAAAACAACTAACACGTATATTTTAATTGGTTTGACTTTATCGCGTAATATCTAATCTGGTTGCACTTCTGGTTGGAGGACATGGTTGTCTAAAACTGGCAAACAAAGAAAATGTTTAACCATAACTGATCTGAAGTACTCCAAACTTATTTTAAAGAACTCTGATTTCAAAAATATCTGCAACATCCACTGAGAGCAATTTTCACCTAGTCCTTATTACAAGGATAATTAACGTATGATTTTGAGAGACAAAGATTTTAAAGCTGTGTAAAATAAATTATAGATGAATAGCAGCAATAGTTGCGGTTTCATGTCCGTCAATCGTTCATATTCAGGAATTGAAACATATTATTTTTAGCCAAATTTCAATATCCGCTTAGATTTTGTTTCAATTAATGCAATTACACATCCCGACCGACCGACCGACCGAATCAATCTAAACTGGTCTGCATTCCTTTCATCAAGCAGAGGAAATCCCAGCCGCTATATCGGTAAATCGGTATTTTCATTCCATGGCACGATTCTACTGAATTTAGCATCTCGTCAAATCATCAAAATCTTGAGTTGTCCAGAAACTATAACACACCATTGTCCGGAAAATTCCGGATTTCGTTGCATGCCTGCAAAAGCGCAAGTAGCTTGTAAACCTTCAAATATATTATGGAGATACATGGACAAAGTCGCTAGTTGACCTGTCCCTTGACCTCTATTAGGTCAGTAGCCTTTGTCATAATGAAGATAAGCATACCATGAGACATTTAATTCGTAGTTCCCAGGATTCTTACCGGGTCACTTATTGACCTGATCTTTTACCAGTGACTTCAAAGAGAGCTGCAGATAACCATAGCAAGTGTCGGGGCAAATTTATCATTATATTACATTGCGAGTGTTTATTGAGGAGGTTACGATGTACTGAAGTTCTGGTCTCGGCAAACTCGCATTGCGTTTTATTACGAACGTTTAGTTATGTGGAGGGTATCATTTATTGAGGCTCGAATTGTGGGGCTAAGAAATTGACCATTCACGCCAATGTAATATGTGACAAACTTTGACACCATCCGCGGAACCACAGAAATGATGTGGTATTAGAGTGTAGTGCAAATGCTTGCCAAAACCCCGTATCCATTCTAAAATGAGGAGTATGAATAATACAAGAGCAATTATACAACTAAACCGGTCCAATTATGCTAATATGTTTGTGGTGTGCATTGCATTGATCTGAATGAATTTAAAGCAAAATCCTTGGCTTTTTAAGAACAATCTTGATTTGCTTTATTTTCTAGCACACGTCAAACTAAGCAAACCATTCATTGCAACTTTTCGGTCACTCAGCCTTGATCGAACGAGGTTGAATTCAATTATATTTACTTTCTCGCCTCAACCTGTAGCGACCTGCTTTGTTAAATAACGTGCACTTATCTTCTTATTTGTTTGCATGATGAGCAACATAAGGCATAAAAATATTTAAATGAAAGCGGAATTTGAGTTGAATTCTATAATTCTGTAGATTTTAATCTATTAGTTGTAGTGGTTAATAGAAACCTCACCGAGTACAGACAGACGCATTT